>OZ018391.1:11909534-12110725 GCA_963969525.1 Ontholestes murinus | reverse complement strand
TAAATTTTAATTATAATGTAGAATTTTTTATGTTATGTATGGAACGGTCTATAAACAAATTGTCATCATTAAAATAAGAACTAAGAATTACAGCGACAGTTCTAAATTAACATAATGTTGTCTGAAGCAATGCAAGGATTCGGAAGGATTCCATTTATATTATTACTAATATGTATAATATTTGTTTTTATGTAAGAAAGTTAAAATAGCTACAGTGGTGATTGTACCAATATATTTGGACTGTTGCTAGGGTGATCTCTATCTCACACTCTAACATATAGATCATATAATAAACTCCATTCTTCTTGATGTCAGCGTCGATAAAGATTATAAAGACATTCCCCTAAGTGATTAGTAAGCCAAAGACATTAAGAAATAGAAGTATGTCGCGTGTAGGATGATTCACGAAATCTAATTTAGTTTACATGTAAAGTAACAAGTTTTGGGCTTTAAAAATAAAAACTGATGAATAAATTTGGTTTCTCTATAGTAAAATTTGTTGAGGTAAGCCTCGCCAAAGATGACATGACTTCTAAAGATTCAGATTAAAGGCTAAATCATGAATCATAATATATTGCTGGCCTAAGATGAAGAGAAGCCAGAAGTTTTATTTTTTATTATATACAAGGTTTTATTGTTTTGTAAGCAGCAAAACAAACAATTTCACACGAAGATTTATCTTCGAATACACCCAAAAAGAAAAAGTCCATCTCCGATAGTTATACAGAGAATAAAGCAAGTGTAGCTATAACAGAGGAATTACATACATTATCTTCGAATACACCAAAAAAGATCAAGTCTAAAACTACACTGAAGTTATCTTTGCCTCCAGTTGCATAAAATTCTTCTAATGAGAAAAGTGCTGAAATTCCGACCACACCACAAAGAAATGCCTTTCAATTCATGATGAATCAGAGGAATAAAGTTAACGGTAGTAATTCCCCTGGAAAAGTCCCCACAGAATCGCCCGAAGAGGAAAACTTGGATGGTAAGAACAAAGAAAAGAAAGAGAAGTTGTCCAAGAGGAACAAACAGTTTTCCGAATGAAATAACAACTTAAATTAGAGGAGGAGGATCATGAAGTGTACACCGAGAAAGTTCTGGAATCAAGAGCAAAACTCATGAAGGAAATGCTGACCGGAATCGCCGACGATGTTGATGAAAACGAGAGAAAGAAAAAGAAGCCTGGTAGAAAACGCAAGCGTGTCGTTTATTTAGAAACCACATCGGAAAGCAGTAATGATTCTGTTGTTAACAATCAGGAAGATTCAAATCCGAATAAGCGTTCGAAATTAGACGCCCAAGAAACGATCAATGAGTCAGGAAAAGTTCAAAAAGACTTGCACAACTTTTTTGGTGTGAAGCAAAAAAGACACTTCCAGTGAAGTTATTAAAGTATTTGAAAATGAAGAAGAGGATAAACCTACGCCTTTAAAAGTTTAAATTATTTAAATCGCGCGGAAGGAAAAAGAAATCTTTGAGTTTAAAAAAAGACTCGTCCAATGATGATTTAACTGATGATGAAAATATAGGCGTAAAAAATTAATATTACAGATGATGAAGCAAGTCGCAGTAGTAATTTTTCTCATGTTTCGAATTCCACAAATTCTTCAGTGGATGTAAAAATTAATAAAGGATCGAGATGTAGACCGAAAAAAACTGTTAATCTAAACATTAGTTTTGCTTCGATTCAAAATAAACTAGTGAGTAAACTTAACAATCCTGTTGATAATTCAGGAAATAAGACTGTTAAAGATGATGAAGTCGAAGTTGTTGATGATAATGTAGATAGAAAGAGTGCGAGCAAGAAAACGGTGGTTAATTACGTAGAGAATGATTTGGATAGTAGTAATCATTCTAAATTGGGCCGTTGTAAGGATGATAATTAGAAGAAGGTGGCTCATCTTTTTTTGAAGTCCGCGCCGAAACCGAAGGAAGATCCTGCTGTTGGATTTTCTTAAGAAAATTGCTGAGAAGCAACAGAGTATTGAAGACATTGATTTTGACGTATTCCCCTTGATCAGTCATATCCAGCAAAAAGATTCAAATTCATCACCTTTATGGAATTTACCTCCAGTTGAATTAAATTTTATCCAAAACTGAAAAAATTGACTTACAACATGGTTTGTTGTCTTTGGGTAATGTTACAACTGCAAATATAGAAAATTCCTTAGAGATAAACTTAAGGCCAGTTACTAAAAATTTAAAATACAAAACCATACTAGAGGAGATAAAAATGGAAAATCCGAAATATCCCGTGTATAATACGTTCAGGCTTCTAAGTAAGAAGGCGGGGATATGTTTTGATAAACCAAATTCTGTCTCACCTGCAAAAACACCAACACCAGTGAACCGCAAAAGAGGAAGGCCGAGGAAAAAAAACTGTTATCGATGACGACGTAGTGATTGTTGAAGAATCGCCGAGTTTAGACATCAATCCGGCTGATTACGCAATGTGGATGGAAAAATATAAGCCTAAATCATCCCAAGATATCATTGGAAATTACAAAAGCGTATCCGATCTGAGGGATTGGTTAAATGGATGGATAGCATTTAGCAAGGAGGTGAGGGTGAGGGAAGAAAAAGCAGCGTAGTACTGATAGTTCAGATTTTGAATCAACCGATGGTGAGAGTAGGGATAGTGTTAGGTTCCCTTGTAACACTATGGTATTGCAAGGACATGTAGGTTCTGGAAAATCCGTCGCGGTTTACGCAGTTTGTCAAGAGTTGGGCGTTAACGTTTTGGAAATTAATGCTTCTAGTAAGAGGACAGGCAAGAAACTGTGGCAAGATATGCAGGAGGCGACCCAATTACATCAAGTCAGCAAAAAAAGATACGTTCTTACATAAAGAAAAGATTCCTCAAGAACTTCAAGAGGCTAAAAGCTAAAATTGTTTTTGATCAAGACGAATGTTTTATAAGTGCCTTAAATCAATTAATCTTAACCAGCAAACGACCCGTAGTTCTTCTAACTAGTAACATTGATTGTAACTACATGCAAAAATTTACCTTAACGTACCCAGTGTTGAATTTCACAACACTTTCTGCAAAAACTTTAGCGACGTGGTTGCAAATAGTGTGTTTGTTAGAACGTGTGCACGCGGATAAGAGTACAATTGGTGAATTATTAGAGTGGAATAAGGGTGATGTGCGTAGGACTTTACTTCAGCTACAATTTTGGGTGCACACTGGTGATAATCCTGAAGATCAGACGTCAGAAACGTCGGAAACAAAAAATACTATGATATTAATACTTTAGATGATGGTTGATAGATAAGGCGTTGAGATGTTGAAAATCCATATTCATTTGTATATTAAAGTTGTAAATAACTAAGATTTTCAAAATGTGTGTTTATTGTAGTGAAAATAAACACACATTTTGAAAATCTTAGTTATTTACAACTTTAATATACTTTAGATGATTTCATTTACGAGGACGACACAATTTCCTCGCTAAGTAATTTTGAGGAACTTGAAAGTCTAGAAAAATAATTGCATCAAATATTTTATAATTTGTAATTCGTGCAAATTGTCCATACCATTTCCTCTTAATTCGGGTGTGATGGGTGAGTACACTCTAAATCTAAATTCGATAAGATTAGCTATCGAAAATTATTTATATTTAAACTCAAATTTTGCTTTTGTTTTATTTTTTGTTACATAAAGTGTTTGACTGTTTTCAGCAGCAAAATCATCAACGATCAGTAATTGAAATTTATATGTATATGTAGGGTGGGTGGGTGGCCTCTATCCCACCCTCCAATCAGTAAAACATAAGCAAGGGTTTTAATTAAAAGTTGTAAAATATAAATACACACGAAATAATTGCAATTTTTAGAGATTTATTCATATAAATTTTTCAAATTTTTTTTGATGATGTCTTACTGATTGGAGGGTAGGATAGAGGCCACCCATCCACTGTACATATAAAATAAATTTCAATTACTGATCGTCTCGCGGTTTGGAGTAAAATTAATTAAAAAACTTTTTGAATAAAAAAGAAAAACAAAAGGTAAAATTTTTGAATGAGGAAATTAATAAAAAATTTTATGCATGATGGGTGGGTAGACTTTAAATCTACATTGGATAAGATTAGCTATAGCAGGTCATTTATATTTAAACTTTAATTTGGATTATGCTTAATTTATTATTACACACAGGGTTTTGTTGTTTTGTAAGCAGCAAAATCATCAACAATTTGTATTTAAAGTTATCATGTATAGGTAGGGTGGGTGTGTGGCCTCTATCCCACTCTCCAATGAGTAAAACATAAGTGAGGGTTTTAATTTAAAATTGTAAAATATAAACACAAAATAAATGCAATTTTTGGAGATTTATTCTTACAAAATTAACAAATAATTTTTGATGATGTTTTACTGATTGGAGGGTGGGATAGAGGCCACCAACCCACCCTACATATACGTATAAATTTTAATTACTGAGCGTCTCGCGGTTTGGAGTAAAATTAATTACAAAACTCTTTAAATAAAAAAGAAATTCAAAGGGTAAAATTTTTGGGTGTGAAAATTAATAGAATTTTTATGCATGATGGGTGGAAAAACTTTAAATCTAAATAAGATAAGATTAGCTTTAGAAGGTCATTTATATTTAAACTTAAATTTGCATTATGCTTTATTTTTTTATTACATACAAGGTTTTATTGTTTTGTGCGCAGCAAAATTATCGACCATTGGTATTTAAAGTTATCATGTATATGTAGGGTGGGTGGGTGGTCTCTATCCCACCCTCCAATCTGTAAAACATAAGCGAGGAATTTAATTAAAGTTGTAAAATATAAATAAACACAAAATAATTGCAATTTTTTTAGTTATTAATTCACTGAATTTCAATTCAACATTTTGTTTGTTTAAAAACATTTGAAATCATTAAGATATGTATATATATATATATATATATATATATATTATTTGCTTAAATCTGTTAAAACAGTTGACAAAATGTTTAAAGCAAACATTTAAAATTTTGCTAAAATTAAATAACAATAAAAATATGAAAACTAAAATTTATAAAATTTGTTTAGAAACGTTTTTACTTAAAGCTATTGAACAGTTTTAAGAAAAAAAAACACAGTTAGAACCTAGGACTCAGTATTTTGATGACAAAAAAGATAAATAAAAAAGCAAATTTTGCTTGAAAACAAAATTTTATACACAAAAAAAAACAATTAAAACTTTTCTTAAGAAACATTTGAAAGCGTTATAACAAAAATTTTCTGAGAAAAAAGAGTTAAAAACTTGAAAACAAATTTTATAAGAAAAACAATTGAATATTTTGGACTTCAAAAAGATTCAATAAACATTTTCAATTGTTTGGTTTAATTGTATTAAAAACAATTGAACGTATTTTTTTAAGGATAAGTTTTAAAATACGGCTCATAGTTACGTTAAAAAAGAAATGTATTTTAGAAAGAAACAATTTAATACTCTCAAAAAAAAACAATTGAAAACGATCTAGTAAAATTTATAAACGTTGTTTAGAACAATAATTAACATTAAGAAGTTAACATTTTACTTAAAATAATTGGACAGTTTTAAGAAAAAAAATAACAGTTCAAACCTAGGATTAATATTTTGATGAAAAAAAAAAACAAAATGAAAATACAAATTAGACAAATTAAAAAAAAACAATTGGAAATTTTCTTAAGCAACAGTTGAAAACGATGTAACACAAAAATAAGGAAAGAGTTAAAATTTTATTAAAAAAAGAATTAAAAATTATCTTAAGGAACAGTTGAAACCGACATAAGAAAACAAATCTAAGGAAAAAGGGTTAAAAATTTAAAAACAAATTTTATAAAAAAAAACAATTGAATATTTTTAAATTCAACAAAATTTAACAAACATTTTTAAATTGCTTTGCTTAATTGTATTAAAGACAATTAAACAAATGAATATACTAATTTTAGAAAGATCTTGTAAAATTTATAAAATCTATTTAGAATTTTTTTTCTTAAAACAATTGAAAAGATTAGAAAAACAGTTTAAACCTAGGATTCAATATTTTGATAAGAAAACAACAAAATTAAAAAAAAATACAATTATAAATTATCGCAGAAACAGTTGAAAGCGATTTAACAAAAATTTCTAAGGAAAAAGAGAAATTGAGTATTTTTAAATTAAATTTTTTTTAAAATTTATGAGAGTTAAAGTTACAGTTGATAACTGTAAAAAATACAAATTTAAAGTTTCAATAAAAAACAATTCCACTTTTGTTAATAGAGTGTTTAAAAATGTTAAATTTTACAAAATAAAGACAATAAAAATTCTAAATGGGTTAAAATTTCACCAAAAACAGTTGAAAACTGCGACTTAATATTTCGATTGTTAAAAAGAGCAAACGAAAATACGAATTTTACTTTAAAACAAATTTTATATAAATAAACAATTAAATATTTCTGAATAAAAATTCAGTTCAAAGCGATCTAACAAAAATTCTGATATTTAAAAGGGATTAAAAATTAACCGAAAATCAATTCAATATTTTCTAAGAAACGGGTTGAAAACCAATAGAAAATAATTATAAAATTTTTACAAATAGTTGAACAAAATTTTCAAATAATTTTTGTTGATGTTTTACTGATTGGAGGGTGGGATAGAGGCCACCCACCCACCCTACATATACATATAAATTTCAAATTCGGTTCATCTCGCGGTTTGGAGGAAAATTAATTACAAAACTTTTTGAATAAAAAAGAAATTCAAAAGGTAAAATGTTTGAGTGACGAAATTAATAAAATTTTTATGCATGATGGGTGGGTAGACTTTAAATCTAAATTAGATAAGATTAACTATAGAAGGTTTTTTATATTTAAACTTAAAATTGGATTATGCTTTATTTTTTTTATTACATACAAGGTTTTATTGTTTTGTAAGCAGCAAAATCATCAACAATTAGTATTTGAAGTTACCATGTATATGTAGGGTGGGTGGGTGGCCTCTATCCCACCCTCCAATCAGTAAAACATAGCCGAGGGTTTTTATTGAAAGTTGTAAAATATAAATAGACACAAAATAATTGCAATTTTTAGACATTAATTGATACAAATTTTTCAAATAATTTTTGATGATGTTTTACTGATTGAAGGGTGGGATAGAGGTCACCTACCCTACAAATACAAATAAATTTCTTGAAAACATAGAGAGGTTGCTATAAGTTGGGATAAATGAACGGGAAATGAAAAAAAACTAGTATGGCTATCATTTTAGAGAAAGTTTTGAGACATTGAAAGAACAAAGTCCTGGTTCATTATCCGAAGAGGTAGAATTTAAGGCTACCACTGGTTGGTTTACCAAGTTTAAAAAGAGGTCTGGAATTAAAGATGTATTAATGCATGGTGAGTCTACTAGTGCAGATAAAAAAGAGGCTGAGAAGTACTTTTTCAAATTTCGAGAATTCATTGATACAGGAGGGTATCGTCCATAACAAATATTTAATTGTGATGAAACTGGTTTGTATTGGAAGTGTATGCCGAGATGTACCTACATCACTAAAGATGAGAAAAGTGTTGCTGGGTGTAATCCACGAAAAACCGATTGACGTTACTTTTGAGAGCTAACGCTAGTGGTGACATGAAGCTTAAACCACTTTTGGTTTACCACTTTGAGAATCCTAGAGCATTCAAATGAAATCCATAATCAAGAGGAAACTGCCAGTAATATGGAGATCGAATCAGAGGACATGGGTCACTCAAGCTCTTTTCAACGGATTGCTGTGTGAAGTTCAAAGACTACCTTGATACCAACGACTTGCATTGAAAGTACTTTTGCTATTGGATAATGCACCAGAACACCCAAAGGACCTTGAAGATAATTTACTGACAGACGTTCCCTGGTTGATAGATCAGTTTCTACTTCCGAATACGACTTCGATAATTTAGCCAATGGATCAGGAGGTTATTGCGGGTTTAAAGAAGTTATACACGCGCGCGTTGTTTCGTCGGTATTTTGAAGCATGCCAATTCTTCTCAACAATGACTTTTAAAATGTTTTGACATTGTAAAGCTATTCATATCATACAAAAGGCGTGGTCAGAAGTCACGCAGCGATAGTTGATTTCTGCTTGGCGAAAGCTGTGTCCATCCTCCGTTCAATGAGACATCCCTGAAATTATGGATTATTGGATTTTGACAACTGCTAGAGATCTGGAATTGGAAGTGAACGAGGCTGACATAGAAGAGATCATAATGGAACATGGAGATGAACTGACGACAAAAGAACTCCAAGAAATCTTGAATAAAAAGCACCAAGAAACACAACGTAATATGTTTCCTTCTGAAAAAGAGGAAGCCAAAAGAGGATCAATGCCGACATCTGCCATTAAAGATCTTTAGAAGAAGTGGGAGGATGTTAGAGCAATGGTCTTAGAATGGCACCCAATCCAAGCTGATGTCAGTAGGATTGGGGATCTTTACAACGATAATGCTATTAATCACTTCCGGAAAAACCTGAAAAAGAGAGAATAGCAATCGACATTGAATATTTTATTTAACGCCCCATAACCCAAATTGAAAATGACTGATTAATATGCAAGACTACATGTATGTCTCATTTTTTTAAATATACTTAAGCCATCAATTTAGAGGCGTTCTAACCATTTTTTTGTATGCAAATACTTTTAACTTCAAATGTTTCCATCTAACTTAAAAAAATCCCAATTAATATAAATTGGTAAAGAATTCCAAATATAATTTATCCGACATAAATTTTGATTCCCGAGAGGTTTAGACTTGGCGTAGCGTTTCGAGTAAATCAAATAATACACGTAACTTTATTAACGGCAAAGTTACGGGCGTTATTTGTTTCAACGCTTCAGAACACTCTGAGATGCGGCCCTCAGAACTCGGTGAAACTTTTTGAAGCCGCAACGTCAAGCCGGTTGAAAGAGCGGAGCGCAAACGATGACAGGACCTCGTTTATTAATTAACGGGTGAATGCAATATATATATATATATATATATATATATATATAACCAGCACCGAATAATTTCCCGACGATAAGATCCTAGAAGATGTGAAAATAGTTTCAGTCCAAATATAAATTACAAAACGAGATAGAGAGAGAATTTTGTATTACTTTCTCTAGTGATTAAGAGAAGATATTTGAGAAAATAGACCAAAAGATGTATAATTGAAAAATGGTTGAGGCGTTAACTCCGTTGTACATTTTGGAAATTTAAACAAAACGCTTTTTTTGTATAGAGGTGTGCAGAATGTGTGTGTGTGAGAGAAAGAGAGAAAATATTGTGATAAAGAATAGGATTGCTAGAGTGATATATATAGAAAGGGATAGTGTGATATAAAGAGGCAGTAGAAAATTTAGAACAGAAGATAAACAAAAAGTATAGGGAATAATAGTCATAGATAGGAGTTAAATATATTGAATACTTGCTGTATTACTCTCTTAATGGAACAAAATGTTTAAATTGGGATATGCTTATCTGATAAAATATATATGGAACACAACATGTGTATTACTTTAAAATAAAAGTAAACAGTTGAGAATGTTTCACATGTTTCACCACATAATGGGTTTCATTATGTATCTGCATTGCCAATTCAAGTGTATTACTTGTCTCAATTCAAAAGTAAAATAGCGTTTCTCTTTATTGCTTTATAAAAATATGTATTTAATCATTCATAGTGACATTGAAAATGTAAATTTGTTGAAATCTCGAGAAAAAATAAAATTGTGATATTAACGAAATAGTTTGTAATATTTGTTATAAAAGTGAAATATTTGCTTTCTTCAATCTAAATAAATTTGTATTACCATTGAGTTGCTAAAACTCTAAAATAATCAAAGAAAACAATGGAAATAACAAATCGACACATTTCGAATTTAAAATCCCACACACCCACATAACTGTCTCAATAATATATTTTCTAAGCAGCGAATCGAAACGGCACTAGAACACGAACGAAAATTTTTATTATCCTTCACTATATAAATCACCAGCGCCGCTCACATGTTACCAATAAAAGTCGAAAACGGTCGTCGTTCCAAAACTAAAAAAAAAAAATTAAATAATTCCGATGTTCGCGCGTTTGTTGCTTTCACACGATCCCGTTTCTGTGCATATTAATAGACAAACTCCGATGTTACGGGCAGTAAATCAGAGTAGTAAACCGTTTCGGATTTAATTCCGATTTATAGGTGAGACAAAAGTTACGAGGAAAACCGGCGGTCGATTTGTAATCGTAAACCTTTTGTCACGTTAATTACTTATTTATTTATTTGGAGTTTATGATGGTGTTGTTTTGATTCAGTTAGGTGTTTCTACGTGTAACGAGTGGGTTGTTGATTTATGGTAAGAATTTTGGCCGACGCTGAAATAACACTGTTATGCATCAAAATTGTCCAGTTTACAAAATGTTTTGAAGTGAGCTAAAGAAAAAAAATGCGAGGTCAGAATGATTATCTGATGAAAAATAACTTTTTTAATGAACAGTCATTGCCCAGTGCCTTATACATATTCGTAGTAATTAATTTTACAAAAAAATTTATCATAGTGTTTTAATTTATTTTAGTACAAAAAGTTGAGATTTGTTTTTTTAAGAAAAAAAATGCAGCGAATTTCTACTTTTGGGCATTGTAAAATTTCTATGAATTATCTAAGAGCTTTTTCTTATTTCTTTGTTTAAATACATTACGTTTTCGAATGCAGATCAACATATGAGGCGATTTTATACTTTTGAAAGATTAAAAGATACTACAACGTATTTAAAAAATGAAAATGACAAGTGTTTTGTCGAAACTATAGTCAAATAAAACGAAGATTAAATCCTGTTATACATACAAGTTAAGTGTCTTTATTGTATAAAATAATAAGTGAATTTGCATGTAAGGTTTTCAAATCCGAAAATTGTTCAAAAACTTATGTTAAAAAGAGTTCCATGAAATTGAAAATGGACAACCTTTTCTTCTTGTAAGGTTTTTAAAAAAGTTTCAGATTTGAAGACTTTAGATTTTGGACATTTTGGGCTTTATTACTTGTAAGGCTCTTGAAAGAGTTTTAGACTTAAGAGCCTTAATTTTTACTTTCCCTATATACGAAGTATATATAGGGGAAGTATTGTGATCGTGATTTGTTTTTGAAATTCTTTTTTGCGGAAATATCCGTTTTGAAGTCCCCTGAGTCCATTGCACTAATTTCTGGAAAAAATTTTTTGTGTCTGTGTGTGTGTCTGTCTGTCTGTCTGTCTGTCTGTCCGTGGGTGCTGTATCTCAGAAACGACTGATCCAATTGAGATGAAACTTTAAACGTAAGGTTTTATCGTTAACAACTGGAACTGAAAAGCTTTTGGTAAACATTCATAAACCGGAAGTGGGTGTTTAATCGAGACGTTTTTTGTTTTTTTCCGATATTTTTTTTAATATGAAAAATATTACAAAACTTTTCAAACTAAAGTTAAAGAGAATGAGAAACTAAATAAATTTTGTTAAAATATATTTTTCATAAAATTCTTAACTTTCGAGAAAAAAAATAAAAATTGAAATTTTTGATATTTTTTGCCAATTTCTAATAAACTATTGAAGCAACATAAAAGTTATATGACAAATAATAGAGTAGAGAATTCAAAATTGAATAAATTATTAAGAATAACCTTTTTGCATAAACTGCATAGTTTTCGAGTAAAATATAGGGAAAGTACTATGATGGCCACATCACCATTTTTAAAAATGTATTTTATACTAAACTAAATAATACAAAACTGCAATAGTCTGGGTTGTTTATAGAAAGGTTTCAAAAATTGTTAAACCAACCAAGTGCTTTTCTATAAACAACCCTTAATATAAAAAATGTTTCACCACGTGATACATGAGAATCAAATTCAACAAAAAAAATGCTTAAAAGTTTAAAATAAACTTTTCTTCAAAGTAGTAAAAAAATGGTATTTTAAACTTTGACTAATAATTACTCTTCGAGTACTCAAGCATTGCAACAGAAAAAAAGACAAAACTGTAAAAGATTGATTATTCTCACATCCGAAATTTTTCTAAGAACATTGTATTAAAAAGAGTTTTTGCAAATAGAAAATTTATAATTTTTTTTTATATAAGGCTTTCGAAAAAGTTTCAGATTCAAGGTCCTTTGATAGTATAATGTTTTTTAAACAATAAGAAGTTACAACCAAGTCTAAGTAATTTTGCAAGTTTTCAATTCCAATTAGAAAAGACCATTTTATTGGCATGTAATAATAACAATAAAAATACCTTTCGTTTCTTTCTTGTTTCCTTTTTCGCTCTTTAATTTTATCAATGTCTATATCCCGGAACCACCTTTCCTCATTCAATCAGTCTTCCTTTTTGTTTCTTTTCATCCATTCCTCATGCACTCCTTCACACTCTTCTGTCAAATGCCTTTAAGTATTCTTCTCACTTACACATAAAACACATTTTCTATAACTTTTTCCCATCCGGCTTTTTCTCCTTCACTCTCCTCACCCGCATCTAGCTCTTGTCACTTGACTTTTTCCTCTATACCATATGCCTTCAAGAATCTTTCCCACTTACACATAATACACATTTTACATAACATTCTCCCATACTACTTTTTCTCCTTCACTCTTCTCATCTACATCTAGCTCTTGCCAAGGTGGCCTTTTCCTGTATACCAAATGCCTTCAAGTATCCTTCCCATATACACATAATACACATTTTCCATAACTTTCTTCCATCCGGCTTTTTCTCCCTCACCTCATCACCCACATCTAGCTTTTGCCAAGGTGACCATTTCCTCTGTACCAAGTTGAATGTTATTCAAGGACCTTGAAACATCCCGGGCACTTACCACCTTATGAACATGCCATTGTATCCACTCCTTTCAATACATCCTCGCCTTTCAAGAATCTCCACTTCCTTCCTTTTCTCTTTCGTTACATTTACTCAATGCTCTAACTATCCATTGACTACATTCTCTGGTAACCCCACTTTTTTATACATTATTTTTCGCTCTATTCTCCACTTACAGTCCCCTACACCCACGCATGCTTTCCATAACCTTTTCTCTACTTCTTCTATTTTAATCCACACAACTTCATTACAAAAATCGCTATTCTCCTTAGTGCCTCAAACTGCAGACTTACTTTATTTGTTTCCTGAAACATTATGTAACTTCTTTGTATTTTTTTCTTGGCGACGCGACCAGAAGTGAAGCCACTGAGGCCTGATGCCCATTCAAGCCTGGTGTTAATTTTGTATTTGTATACAATTTGCATTTTATATTGCATTACATTTTACATGTTCCATTACATTTTCATTTTTGCGTTATATTTTGTATGCGTCAATTACGTAAGGCGTAATTGTTACAATTGCATTTGTGTAAGCCACTAAACGAGTTTGTGTGCGCCTGTCTCTGAGTTCGTTCGCATCGTCCTCACCATCTGTCTCTTCCCGTAGTCCTCTCAGTTGCCTTCGGATGCCAGCATCACTTCAACAAGATTTTCTGTCCTTGCAGGCTGTCCCAGAGCCGTTTCCAGACCCGATCTCTCGTACAGTCGTACAGGATGTACTCTACTGTCTCGGATTTTTCCGAACTACAGAACCTGCTCTGCGAATCGTCCGCGTTGCCGATCCTGTGGAGGAAGGCCTCGAATTCTCCGTTGCCCGTAAGGAGTTAGCCCTGAAAGAAGCCAACTTCTTTGCACCTCCTCTGAGGTCATAGTACCAGATCTTGGACCAGTTATCTGGCCCATGCTCCGTCGTCGTCCTCTCCGACCATTCTTGCCACTGGGCTCTCAGCCCATGCCGGTGCGGCGTACAGCAGCTTGGACGTCGCCACACTCATAAAGAGTCTCCTGGTTCCTTTTGAAGGTCCTCCCACGTTCGACATTTATATTGCGACGGCTCTTGCCGACCTTGCCGCCCCTTCTGATGCTTTTTGGACCTAGAACCTGGGCTCTGTACATAGGGTTGGTTTATATGGTCACACGCAGATACCTGAAGCTCTTAGTTATCACTACCTCCTAATTTAGTATCCTTATGCTTTCGCCAGCAGTGCGTCCTGCCCTTTTCCTCGAGAGCAGTTTTCTCAGTTTTCTGCGCGACTATCTCCAGACCTACCGTTGTCATCCATTCGACGACAAGGTCGGCTGCGGTCTGGGTCCCCCGCTTCAGCTCCTCGATGCCCCTCTTGCTCACCAGGATCAGTAGGTCATCGGCAAACCCCAAGTCTCTGGCCCTTTTCGGATCGACAGGCGGAAGACGTCGTATGCTATGTTCTAGTCGGAAGCTTTCAGAATGTCATGGTCAGTGGATGGAGGTTGGTCTGAGTGGAAGAATACTGGAAACCAATGAACTCCTCTCTTGATTCTTGCTGCCTAAATTTGTGTACGTGTTTTATTAATTTATGTATTCTTTTGTAAATGTGTTATAAGCAAGAAGAATAAAGTTATTAAGAATAAGAATAATAAGTGGTCTCAATACCGGCTCCTCCTGTCAGTGCTTCCTCCTATTCTGTTCCTGTTCCCGTATAGGTTAAAACCTGGTCCTGTAAGTAGCTGTGATACATCGTTAGCAGGTAGGGTGAGACCCTTATCTCCTCCAGTGTCTTTAGGATGAGGCTCCGCGGGAGGGAGTTGGACGCTTTTTTGATTTCCAGCGCCATGTCCAGGCAATGCTTCGTCCCTCTCAGCGGTCCGCCATTTACCCTATCGATCATCTTTCTGACCTCCAGTACCGCGTCCGTCGTCGATCTGCTTTGTCTGCCTCACCTTGGAATTCCTCCTTTGTTCTCTCGACCAGAAGTCGATCAAGCACTTTCCCATCTTCATTAAGCAGGCTTACGGGAAGGTAAGCTACAAATTTATTGGTCTGCTTCCCTTTCTTCGAAAAGATACCCTCTATGAGGTAACGATTCAGCACGTCTACAATTTGTTGATAGTCGCATACCGCCACTTTAATGGCATTGTTGGGGATTATTTTCCCTTTTCGACCCGATAAGGCCGATGCCTCTGTGTTTACCCCCCCTGCTGAGAACAACTGGTCCGCCCTCATTACATTTTGAACCCTCGAGTCGACTATTTAATTTTCTGAAATCATAGGTGGTCTATCTCTCTCTATCCCTCTATGCACTAATATACTATTGTTCCCTTCCACTTCCACTCCATACATTAAAATCGACTTTACACACGGATTTCATAATATACATACCGTTCGAAAATTGTTCCCCAATCATTTTTCTCACTTCTTTTACACAACACTCCACGCTTTCCTTTATTTCCTTGCACCCATATTACATATTCTGCCTGTACTTTTAAAACTAAATCATAAATACTTGAATGCTTTAACCCTTCCATTGTAATTCTATTTCCCTGATATCCCTTACTTTATTCCTAAACCTCATTTACTTCCTCTTAACTACGTTCATACATAGTCCTTCTGATCCATATAACTTTCTCTCTTTTCCTCTTTTCAGCATGTCTATCATTCCTCCCCAATCTCTCGCCATTAATACCATATTATTTTCTTGTATTTCTTTCTCATTAATCACTTGGTGAAACATTATTTGTTGATTTATTGATGTTATTTTACATGTCCATTTCAAAAAATTATTCTAACAATTAATATAAATTTATAAATTACTTAACAATTTAAAATATGGAACATTCAGGCAGAGTTTAGGAAGTGTTCTTAAACTCAAACCCATATTACTGACTGATGGTGTCCTCACAAGCAGTGTATTTTAGCCATTTTCGGCAATAATTTGACCATTACTGGTTTATTTTTCCTCATTTTTATGAGATTATTTAATTTATTATCTTCATATGCATCTATACTGGGTGCTTTTGTCGATATTCATTTGTAGTTATCTGCACGAGTAATATCTCTGCCATTATGAATCAAGCAAATTATCTATCCTGACTCTCCATGAATTCTGTATTATAGTTTCACCTCTCCACATCTGATTTAGCAGCTCTCTAAACCTTTTCTTACATTTCTTTTATATCTCCTTCCACATCACAGCTTTTAGTCCGTCCATGAATGCTGATTTTCCTTGTTTTATTCACCAAAAGCCTTTTCCACCTCTTTCTCCGTGAAATCTTCAATTATGCCCCTTAGACTTTCACAGTTTTAACTTATTTTCAGTTTAAATACACAAAGGCAGCTCAAAATATGTAGTGTTTTTTTTCTCCAAGAATCTTACGTTTAAAAAATTTAGTGAAATAGTAAATAGACAACATTTTTTGTTGATAACTTGATTGTATTGGCTGTTACTTGTTGAAAGTTCATTTTATATCAACTGTTAGGTGTTGTAACTAAAACAGAAGAATTTTTCGTTTGAAGAAGCGAAACAATTGTTGCGAAAAATAAAAGCATACTCTTTGAAAATTTGTGTTTTAGTTACACCACCTAACAGTAAATTTTTTGTTGTATCTTAAAAACTTTTCTCATGCTTCTGAAATTTCTTCATTAAAGCTTTTGAAATGTTTAACCGTTAGTCTTCTATTTCAATCTTTCACCCAGGCTAGTTTTTGCGCTTTCTTTGTAAGCATTCTAGAGCATTTTTGCCACAATTTGTATAGTCATTTGCACAATTTACATATATTTCTACGTTGGATCTTCTGAAGTGTTTAAGCTTGAGGATTTTAGAAATAAATCTTATATTATAGACACCTAAAGCTTCTCATTAAAATTACTATATCCTAAGGTACTGATATATCCAAAATTAAATTTTAAATTACTATATTGGATTTATAAGAACTTGCTTCTGAAGCCAGATACCATTTAAGTACATCTTTAAAAGCCTTTAAATTTTCTCTTGCTAGGTTGCAATGATAAGTTCACATTAATGTCTTTAACTAGTTTTTAGCACAATACTTTTCCTAGTCCCTGATAGCAGATATAAATTGTCAAATTGAGTTATCTCGAAAATGTTTCTTTACTTCTAAATTGACGCTTTTGAAGGGCTTAACCTTTAGGCTTTTAGAAATAAATCTGTTATTATAGGCATCTAAAATTTCTCAGTAATTTCAAGAATTTCTTTCTGGGATTCTGAAATTTTTAAGCATTGTTGATTGATTTTTAGAATTCCAGTAACTTTTCTTTTATTTCTTATTTTCAAAAAATTACTAACGATTTCTCTTTCAAATTGCACAAATTTTATATTATAATTCTCCTGGTTTGAGACTTGTTCTCAATTTTTGTTTTTCAGACATTTTTTTTCGGGTTCATTCTATTTTTCCTGTTTTGGATACATTTCCATGAGTTTCTCTTTCAAATAGTGAAATCTTTTTTTAGGGTTATAGGATGTTTCAAATTTTTCGAATGTGCTAACATTGCTCTTCTAAATTGCTTGATATTTTTTGGCTTATTTCAGCATTATTCCTCTTCCAAATTTTATTTACTATCGAGGATTCTGGAACTTTAAAACTGCGAAAAGTTTTTTCATGGATTCTAATTATTTTCAGCGGTTTCTCCTTAACATTTCTTTAGCTTTTCTTTCGGACTACGAATTTCTCTTCCAAATTGTCAATTTTTTAAAGGATTATAGAATATAGAATATAAATAGATTTTACGCATTTGGTAATATTGGTCTATTAGATTTTTGGACAATTTTCGAAGGGTATAAAATTCCTCCTTCGAATTGTACAAATTATTATGTGGGCTATAGAATTTTTCAGTATTATTCTTCTTCCATATTTTTAGAATATGCCAGCAATTCCTGGACAACTTTCAAGGGTTGCAGAGATTTTAAAGAATTTCTTTTCTAATTTGCAAAAATTTTCTAAAGGATTCTAAAATTTTCCTCTTTGAGTAATTTCCGTATTTTTTTTTTCAAATTCCGAAGATCTGGCATATTAAAACATTGTTGATTTGTAGAATTCCAGTAATTTTTCGAAAAATTTCAGGAACGTCCTTTCTAAATTGTGGAATTCTTTTTAGGGGTTCTAAAATGTTTCAGATCTTTCGAATTTGCTAATATTGCTCGTCTAAATTCCTTGATAATTTGGTTGTAGAATTTCTCCTGCAAAATTGTAAAATGTTTGTTCTAGATTTTTTTTAGTATTGAAATCTAAATCCTAGATAATTTTTGAGGGTTGAAAACATTTAAAAAAATGATTTTCTTCATACCTAAAATTTTCAACAGGTGTTCTAAAATTTTCTTTTAATTTAGATTTGTTTTATTTTTTTCATCAGCATTCATCACTATAATCAAACGTATTACACTTAAAATTTAAAATAAATAAAATACATTTTAAAAACTACATTAAATTCATCAGAGATTACTTTTGAATCCACACATCTTTCAAAGATATCTTTGCATCTTTAGATTTTCCCTTGCTATGTTATGGGTTAATCTACCAAATACACTAGCGTACTTCAGACTTTCTTCAATAAATTATGCATTAATCCAGCGTACTCTTGACCTATCCCAATGAATTCTACATTAACCTTTTTTGATCAAATATATAAAATCATAGCTTAAGCAAGTTAGGCCTTAATCTACCACAATATACCAGCGTACTTCTGACCTGCCACAATAAATAATGTATTAATCCAGCGTACTCTTGACCTACCCCAATAAATTATACGTTAACCCATTTTGACCTAATTTACCGCTTAAACTAGCGTACTCGTGACCTACCTCAATGCGTAAATTATTAATGTAGGTCAGGGGTACGATAAGATAATGTATTGTTTGTTGTGGTAGGTCAGGAGTACGCTAGATTAAATGATGAGCTAACGATTACAGAATACTAAACTCAAATTTAAATTGGTGGAGAGATCATTTAATAATTTAAAAATACGATATAAATAAAAATAATAAATAAGGAAAAATTTTATTACAAAAAATATTTCAAAAACAAACTTTCTTATAAAATTAATTTTTTTGGTAAATCAAAATTGTTTTAATTTAAAATCGTTGGAAATAATATAATAGCAATCTTTAAACGTATTATTAAATAGAAACTGCTATTAGAGTAGTTGAAACTTAATGTAAGAAAAAATAGATTACTTGCACACAAAAATAATAAAAAGAGTCAAATAAACTACCTTAAAACAGTTGAAATACTTTTTATATAGAGCACTGCGGTGCAATAAATCGATTAAAAATTTTTCTTTATAATTTTCAAGAAATTTTAGAACAACATTAAGAAATTTTCTATAAGATTTAACCCTAATAGAGAAAAGTTGCAGTAGTTAATGAAACTTCTATTTAAAACATTAATTTCTATTTCCAATTACAATTGATTTTACAAGGAACTAGTTTACTACCCAGTATATATATAAATTCAAACAATACATCTGAACTATATTTACCTATTTGACATAACCTATTATTCAGTGTTGTAGTTTTTAAGAATTACACAACGCAAGCCTAATATTATTCAAATACGTACCCACTATTCCACTTTACGACCAAACAAATGCGCGTTTCTTTACTCATTATTGTGCAAATTTATGATTTCATGAAACCACCGACAGGAAATAATGCAACGCCATGTTTATGCGCGCATAAAATTTCTCCGTCTTAACATCACGTTTCGACGTTATCCACTAACATAAATGACGGCCGTAAATTTAATACAAATCTGTAACAATCAATCAGCTTACCGTGTCAGCCGTGAATTTTGAAAACCAGCGCGTAATATTTACCTGGAACAGAAGATAAGTACGAATTAGTGGACGAAATGGTACAATAAAATAATTTCAATCGCAAATTAGTTCTAAAAATAACGGGGCATTTCCGGGAGCTACTGTGCTCAGTTACACCAAAACGCTCTCATGAATTTTAATGTCGGGCAATATACTGAAAATACAAATGTGCGGATTATTTTCGGGATATTTCGCCACGAGAATCGATGATTAAGTTATAAAGGAGTAGAACGAGGACGTGTTGAATTTTAATCGTGCGATACGTGAATCGACAGAGGAATCGTGAGGGGTTTTACAATTTGTGAAGACTCAATAAATATGTAATTAGTCTCGATGCCAATTTACATTTTACATAATATCAAATGGAATTAGTCAATTAACAATAATAGAAAATTCGAGAGAAATGCTACAGAAAAAATGAAGCTGTAGAGAATTTGCTATAGTGTAGTTAAGGGTGCATCTAAAGTGAAAATTGCCATAATGATAGCTAACCTCGGT
Source organism: Ontholestes murinus (assembly GCA_963969525.1). Taxonomy (NCBI): domain Eukaryota; kingdom Metazoa; phylum Arthropoda; class Insecta; order Coleoptera; family Staphylinidae; genus Ontholestes; species Ontholestes murinus. The sequence goes on along the minus strand of OZ018391.1, from coordinate 12,090,606 downwards.
TAGGAGACAACACCTAAGAAGGTTAAGGGTAGAACAATAGATCTGTTAGATCGCAGTTCACGAGAGGCTAACACACCTCACAATTATCATATTTAACCTATAAGGGTAGAATAGTTCTTATTAATAATGAATCCCAACAAAAAAGCATTGGATTTATACAGTACCATCTAGTATGGTTTATAGATAAATAAGAAAACCAATCTTAAAGCTTGATCTGCAATTTGAATTCAAAGGAGAGAGAATCAGCTTCAAGTTTTATACATCATCAAAAAACCAAATATATAAGATATCAAGAGTAACTACATAGAATACTTTTAAAGAAAACATCTTAGGTCACCTACAAATATAAGCCTTTCAATTTTTGATACCAAATAATATCAAATGCATTACAATTAAACTTGTTTTTCAAACTGAGGTCACCACATTTGAGCACTAAATTTATGTTTTGTAATTTAAACGAAATTACTTTGTGTTAGTGTAGTATCTTTCTATTTTTCTACCTTTTGAATGAATTAAGTGAATCACAATTAATTTATCCTAATCTAACCCTAATACAGGACCACACAATAACAGGAATGAACTGTACAGACCGATAACCAACGACAATACCGCTAATTGTTGATTCAGCAATTATCAGCGATCCGAATTACGGCGTACCAAACCAATTAGCACCTAAACAGAATCACCTCCAATTTTTCCTTTCAGAGGACCGCCATAATTGGCGGCCGTCGAGAAGGCACGGGTTTATTAGCGTCGCGGCATGCATTTAAATGCCCTCATACATCCGATCTGTGTATAAATCTGGACAAATTGAGCTTCACTCGGAGGCCAATTAAGCCTTTTTATATATATCTGAGCGCGACGGAATAATTACCAGCTATCTTGATCGTTCCTTATTTATAAGATCATTACTGTTGATGGTTATTGCGAGACGTTATTTCGGTGTATAGTTTCGAAATTTTACGATCGAAACTGAACACGATCTCTGGTGGCCGTTATCGATCGTACATTTGATTCGTTAATTGGCCAAAATCGGTGCAGAAAATGTAATAAAAAGAGATATCTTAATGATTATGACTAAATTGTCAAGGTACGACTTAATTGATGGAAGAAGAAATTTTAGTACTTATGCTGTTTCCTTATTGTTTTTTTTTTTTTGAGAATATAAATATTGATCCAATCGAATTATCCTGGATAGAAATATTGATAAACCTCAGCCCATTTTTGATTATGGTTCAAGGTCACTTTATGATTTGATTAAAACACTTATTACCTTTCTTCAATATTTTAAAGGTTCTAAGTGTGTTAATCAAAGTTATTATTATCTTAAAGTAACTTTCTGTTATTAAAATTTATGTTTTTCAACGTGAAAGTCGGACATTTGAGAAAACAACTTCAACCATCAATTTCTAATGGATTTTTGTTCTAGTGTATAAAAAATGATCTCAGGAATTTATCTTGATATGAAGGCTCCAATTTCATGCCCGAGGTCACTTCCAATCTTGGATTAAGGTCACTCCCTGTTGTTGGAATGTATTCTTTTCAAAATGAATATCTTTGAAATTTATTGGAACCAACATCTATTTTTAATTAACCAAACTATGTTGATTTGAGGGTTGAATTTAAAGCCCAAGGTCATCTACGTTTAGCGTCAATTTCACTTTAGGTCTTCTAAACGTGGAAATGAAACTAACAACGATTTTTCTTTATTAGTTAAATTTTGATACGAGGAAATTATCCTGGATTAAATTTGAAACCAGAAACCACTTCTGATCAACGATTAAGATCAAGGTCACTTTCTATTACACACTTTAAAATCTGTTAAGAAAGACTCTGGAATAACTGATTAAGAATTAAGGCCGAAGTCATTTTCCACCGTCGTAATTTATGCATTTCGGGGACAAAATAATTTACGGCACTCTAATTAAATACTTTTTTCTTAAACATTTAGCTCTGATTGCTTAAACTCAATATCGCCTTTGGTGCTTATTACGTTGTCTTCTTTTCGTTTAGGATTAAGGTTAAGGTCACTTTCCATTCGACTCTGCAAATGCTATAAAAGTCACATCAGATTAAATATTAGGTCGAGGTCACTATTTTTGGAATTTATACCCTTTAGCATTTAAAATTTGTGAACTATTTTTCCTTAGATTTCTAGAATTTTCTAGTGTGGTAATTGAATGTTTCTTATTAAAGATGATTATCTTTAGCCTTTAGTCCTAAGTCTTCAGTCTTTAATCTTTTGTCTTCATTCTTTACTCCTCAGTTTTTAGTCTTTAGTCTAGTAGTTGTTTATTACTTCTAATAATTCCTGAATTCCGTTTCAATCCAAATGCTTAATCATTTCTCCCACCATCCCATAATGTTCATATGCTCTTCAATTTCTTATGTGTTTAATAACTTTTAAAGTTTATCCTTTGTTAATTTCACTTGGTGTTTCCTTCTGTTCCTTTCTTTTTTCCTCGTTCTTCAATCCTTGCAACATCCCTTCGAAACGTTTTCTCCATTTATTCATTAGGTCTTCTTCTTTCTTAGTATGTCTACTTTTTGTATCTTTTACATTATTCATTGATTTGGATTTGGATTTTCTCATTTACTTTAGTGATCCATAGAATAATTTTTGGTTGGCTTTATGCAAATTCGCTTGATTGTGACCCAGTTCTTCACACTTTTTGGTTTTGATCTCTTTTATCAGTTGCTTCAGTTCTATTCATCGTAGTTTATTGAATCTGTTTTATTTATTTATTTCTTCCATTTGTATTCCTTTTCTTATATCTCCTCATTCCACCGCATTGTCGTTTTTTTTAAAGTTTCCAATTTTTGTTATTCCATAGGTTTATTTTGGAGCTTGTTTTGTGTCCTGTTTTTGAAATTTTCCCATCTCGCTTCCATATCCCCTCCTTGTCTCCTGGTTTACGGTTTGCAGTTAGATTTTTTCCATACAAGTCCCCACATCTTTCTGTATTTGTCTTTCATTTACCGATATTCTAATTATTAAATGGATGTTTCTTCTTTTTTGTTTTTCTTCCCTTTCAGTTCTTTCTTCTAATTATAATTCTTAATTCTATCAATTAGCTTCCGCTTTTCTAATTTCTTGTTTTAGTTTACTTATCTCTTGCCATTTCTATCATTATATTTTTCATCATATTTCTTAGTTTATCCAATTAATCCTAATTATTTTATCTTGTTTTTTATCTAAAACTACTTTAACAGTGTTTATTCGATTTCCCTTGTGGATTTCTTAAATATGTCTTTGTTCTGGTGATTGTAATATTTTCTTACTCGAAAATTATGACTACTATCGCTTCCGATCTTGTTTGTTCTTCTTTTGATCTTGTTCGCTTTCTTTCTGTATTCATCTGTTCTGTTTCAGACTTTTCTTTTGTGTCTTGTTATTGCTGTACAGATCATCACAAGCTCTTTTGTATATTTGTGTTTCTCACTGCTCGTATAATGTTATATTTTCTGTCTTTATGCAGTTTTCTTTTACAGTGCGTTCTTATCGGTTCTCCTTTCCACAACTAGATGTCGCTCAGGTGTAATTCAGAAAATAAATTCGTTTTTTCTTTCAATGGTAGGAAACTAACCTTAAAACTGCTACATTAAAAGTTCTTTCCTAGCAGTCTCTCCTTTCGTTCTTTCACTCCTCCAACACTTTTTGTTAACTTCATCACTATTATGCTTTTTATGTACTTATATTACACTATATAATTCACACTCGTAACGAGACTATATACAATTTCCGCGTCATATACCACAGACCAAATATCGCAATATCAAATTGAACATTTGTATACGTAAAAAATTTTTATGCTTCAATAGATTCGGTAAGAACGCAGTGGAAACCTATGGTGATGATGAAAATAACCTACATAAAACATGGTGTTGGTAAAGCTTAACACGTTGACGCCGGCGTTTTTGTTCCCTACAATTATTCATTTAAAATGACAAAATTTGGCTCGCACGCCTATGGTTGTTATGGTTGCTATGGAAGTGACTGAAGTCCTAGATGCGGGATAAAATTATTTATTGTCACCATGGAAGTAATCAGTGGCGTACTAAAAGCGTAAAAACTCGTGTACCACCGGTGGTACCCGCCGGCGTTAACGTGTTAAGTGTACGAATGTTTCTTTCTGGTTTAAAATAGGAGAAATGGTCATTGAAGATCAGCCTCATTCCAAAGCGAAAACAATATCGGCAAAATCCGATGACCGTAATCTGATTAATTAATATCATCCAACTAAAAGACCGGATTATGTTGGAGCTCAATGCAGGGCATTTTGACTGTTGACTCAGGGATGCGCAGAGTCGCAGCAAAGTTCAGGCTGAGACATCTTACAGAAGACCAAGAGATCGAAGCGTTAAAGTAGTAATAGTAATATTTATTTATGCTTACATAATCCTTCCTAAATAAAACATAACAACAATAACAGAACATGGAAAGGCTTGGCTTCACGCTTAGATGGTTTTCCACTCTTGCCCAATTAAATTTCGTTGAGAGTGTTGTCACTGAAGCTCTGTTTAATGGTTTTCATCATTTAATTTGCCAAATATGGCTTTTGTATCTCCAAAAGGGGAACTGTATAACTCATCGCGTTATGTCAAAAAGAATGACGTTTATTTATAAAATAAAGGATGCATTTAAAGTCGATAGAATTTTTTTAACAAAATCATCAATAACGATAAGTTATGGTGCTATAGGTAGAATGCAGAACGCAAACATTTAGTTATTTTATTGGAAGTCAACAGACTACCTGCCCCAAAAAAGCTCAGCAAGTGAAATAGAATGTGAAGACAGAAGATTTTGATTTGTTTTAATTTTGCCATCAATGTGATCGTACACTTAGAAGTAACAATTGGAGTAAGCTATGCCAATAAAGGCAATAAATGGGCGTTCTGGCTGTGTATTATCTCAGAGGAAATATTAGAGATAAAAATTTTGAAATTGTTGAAAAAATAATGCTTATACGTAAAATATACAAGATGAAATAATAGATTTGTCAGTTGCTCAAATAAGTGAGAAGACGTCAGTGCGAAGAGCAATTCTTTGTTTTCTTTGTGATAAAAAGTATCGTAGATTAGGTGGATATAAAATATAACAATTATATTCGGAGGTTATGAAAATTCTTCCGCGCACACGGTTCTTGGTATTTGCCATTATTTCACCTCAAACAAAGACGACTGTTTCCAAAGATGAAAAGAGTCTTGAAAGGGAAGAATTTCGGCGATGTCATATATGTAAAACGATATGTCACCATGGTGCTATTAGGTATCAAAGAGAATGAAATTAAAATATTTTTTTCATATTTTCATTTAAATACATGTTTAAATATATATATAAATAAAGTACTTAAATTCTACTATAAAGGAAATTAAGGTTTTATCAAAAAAAAAAAAAACTTAAAGTAAATATTTTCTATTGAGAAACTCTACTTACATAGAGAACACTCTGAAGGCAGAAGATCGATTTAATGTAAGTTCCTCCATTACCTTCCGAATTTGGCTTATTATCCTCTAAGGAGAGAACCTCCATTAAACATGTTATGTCATATTTCACATTTAATTGATTTAATGTTCATGCAGATTTTGCATTAGAGAAGATTTGGGTTGTATTTGTAAAATAATAAATTAAAAACTTTCCACAAAGATATTCCTCTTATTTTTGGGAGCTTCTTAATTTTTCAAGTGTATACATATTTTGGGTCTAATACGTTTTAGTAACTAGTGTAGACCTCTTGAGTACCTTTTTACAAAATATATGTATGCCGTGTTATTGCAGAATGTTGAATAAATTAATAAACAAATACAATCGCCTACATAAGTAGATACAAAACCGTAATCCGAATTTATGGTTTGATTGTTTCGAACACGCTTCACTGATAAGAATTAAGTACTCGTAGGTATCGTAATGATTATTTCGAGTCGATCGATTTACACATTAATTTGATAATAAGCCAGGTCCACTTATTCAACCCATAATTTCAGTTTTGAATACAAGATGAAATAATAAAGTCAGTTTTTTACCTAAAAGTATTTCATATAAAATTTTAAACAATTTTTATGAGCACAAATCTTTTCTTAACAGATAATGTTATAAAGTAATCATCATCACCGAATTCGAATACTGATTTATAGTTAAAATTCTTAATTACTCTAAAACCCATAAGATTAATTAGGTACGAATTTTCAGAGCTATATTGATCTCTATATAGTGAGCACAAATTTAGGAGTTTATTGTAATTCACTCCGCTGCAAGATTATTATAACATTGGCTACTTCTTCCCATTTGTAAATGTGTAATACCTCCTTAAGTTGGTTTTATTCTAGTACACGACTACAAGCAGAAAAACTTGGGATGTTAAAATTTATCGAAAGGTACAAGAAGGGTCTAGAAATTATCAATAATAAAAAGTAATTTAAACCCTCGATTCGTTTGAAATCCACCAATTTTGATTAGATCCCTGAATTTTTATAGCATTAATCTCTGGGTAGTGTCTGGATTTAGGGAATTATTGTAATTGTCAAATATGTAAGATTCTCGTGACATTCGCCAATTCTTTCTCTTTGTTGTAAACTTTCTTGAATGAACAATCCTCTCTTAAATAGTTGTTAATCCAGTATATAATTTAATTATAATACGGAAAAATTTCCTTTCCACTTACCTCTTGATGCTGAAAAGCAGGGAATATGATCTTGTCGGTGGGTCTAAATACCAAAGAAGACAAGGTTAGAAGGAGTGATGATGAGATAAGGATACTGGAAGAGGCAAACATGCCTCACAGAAAAATCCTGATTGGTTACTGTCCCAATAGCGAGGGATACGCCAATGAGAAGATAATCGCACTGGTTGAGAACCAGAATAACCTGAAGACCAACAACTAGAGGGTACTAAGGAGAAATCCAAAAGGACCCAAGGTTAAGGTCATGCTGTCGGTAGATTCACAGTCCGCTGACAGGGTCGAGAAGCTGGGCCAAAAAATAAACTATTGATTTGGCCAGGTTGAATTAAGGTCCAAGGGTCGGACTGAGTACGGTGGAGTGGGGCTATAAAGAGTGTCGCCTAGGATCTTCTGTCATCAACGATGATATGGGACATAAAAGGCCCCACTCGATCGATGAAGACGGATAGAAGGGAAACGCTAAAGGCAAAAAGCCAGTCAGGTATAGACCACGCTAATGGCGAGCTGCATCCAATTGAATCTCCATCACTCAAAAGCGGCATTAAGTTTCCTTTATTGGAGATTCAAAACAACCAAATTTGACATAGGATTAGTGCAGGAGCTTTGGATAAATTGATGTCTGGTGTATAAAACATTACTCTAGTTCTAATTCTCAGGAAAGATGTTAATTATACATTAATTCCAGAATTCAGAGAATTAAGCAGACTTGTAGAGTGGTGCAGAAGAGGCAATAAACACCTCCTACTGGGCTTGTAATGCCAACGTCAACAAGATGTTATGGAGCAGCTCGGACACCAATAATAGAGGTAAAGAACTTCTAGAATCGATACTTGTTCTGCTACTCTCTTGATGGAACCAAATTTTCAAATTGGGAGAAGTAAAACTAGTCTTGTTATATTCCATTTCTTTGTTAAAACTGAGTTTTAACTTTGATAATAATCCGTAAGGACCGAAACACGTGTCAGTTATCTGAAAATAAAGAAATGGAACATAACAAGAGTTTTACTTCTCCCAACTTCTAGAATATGCATCTCTAACCATTTAGATATTATTAATAGACGTAACGAGCGTACCTTTGTGAATGCAATCAGCCAAGGAATGTTGGACATCATTCTAGCTGAGGCCTTCACAGCAAGCATAATTCAAAATTTGCACGTTGTGGAAGAACACTCTTTGTCGGAACACCAGCAGATTGAGTTATACTTAAAGTCCACAGAGGAAGACGCAATAGAGTGTAGAAATCCAAGGAATACACACTGAAGCTCCTATAGAGAGTTCTGAAGTATAGGAATCGACTGCTCTGCTCAGAAATAGCATCCTAAAGGCGTATGAATCCAGTTGTCCGCTACAGAGAAGGTCTCCTTCCAGAGACCCTTTTGAAGCAAGGATTTAGGTCGCCTCAAAATTTAAGCCAGGAAAAATATCAACCGTGCAGAGAAAACAGGCAAGTGGGATACCTAAAGACAGACACTATCGGAATATAATAAGGATTTGAAGAAAACGGAAACCTGAAGAACGTTCTCAACAACAACTTTGCTTCACAAAGTCCTGTCCAAAGACCACTTCAACAGCATCGGGCTAATAAAAAAAACCTGACGAACGTCATACAGAGGGTCTTAAGGAAAGTCTCAATGTTCTGTTAAAGACGCACCAGAATCAAAATATGTGTACACTGCTCAATCAACTGAAGAAAGCATATTCCTACCCACTGAAGGAAGTAATGGCAATTACCTAAGAAAAACTTGAATGGACAGTTGGCAGCTTTAAACTCTTCAAAGCAACAGGCCCATTTGGCATTTTCCAAATGGTATTTTGAGGATGCAGCAAGGGTTAGATATAATAGACGCCTAACTGCAGGCAGTTTACAAAGCTAGTTTTACGCTAGGCTATTTTCCAATGGAACGGAAAGAGGCTAGAGTAATATTTCTCTCCAAAGCAGGCCGAAGGCCACACGATGAGCCTAATTAGCCTTAGCTCATTTCTTCTAAAAATCCTGGAAAAATTATGAACCATGATATAAGGAGATGTGCCCTAGAGGCAAATCCGCTCCATAGGCAGAAGTTTGTATCAACCTGGCAAATCCACTGTGGATGCACTTCATAGCCTCACAACAGGCATACAAGCTTCACTACAGCACAAGGAGATTGCTTTAGGTATTTTCATGGATATTTAAGGTACGTTTCACAAGACAACTCTCAAAACCGTGGAAAATGGGGCCATCAAGAAAGGTATCGATATACCCGCAATGAGATGGATTAAGGTCTTACTTGAAAATCATAAAATCACCACAGATATAGGGAGTGATTCAGAATTGGTAACTACAGCAAAAGGGTGCCCTTGCTATGGTGTATCTTAGTGTATAATCCTTGTACGATAGGTTAGGGGTAGCCCAATACGACTATAGTAAAAGGGTGTCTGAGGGAAGGCTTTAATGCCAATCCTGACAAAATTGTGGTAGCACCTTTCACTAAACATAGGAAAATGAATATTAAAGCTGTCAAAGTAAATGGACAAGAAATTGCGCTGTTCATGTTTTTAGTATGGAAGTTTAATATTTGAGATTTTATCAAGAGAAGGAAATTTTTGAAAAGATTTTTTTTTTCTTTCCTCATTATCTGAAAGAAATCTTAAAATTAAGACTCGTTAAACATCTGCAAACTTGTATCTATTGATATAATTATTGCAGAACAAATAATTTGATAAAGTAATTGTCTTCACAGATTTTAATTAATAAATTTTAATTAATTTCCTCGATTAGTTTTAAAACTCACCAAATTTAATTACATCTATCAATTTTAAGAGCATATTTGATATTTGTATAACATAAGCCTATTAAGGGATTTGTTGTAATTGTTAAAAAATTTAAGATTCTTATAGTATTGACCACTTCTCTCACTTGTGTAAATTTTGTTAAATGCCTAAATAGTTTTTTTTTCAAATTTTATTAGTATTCGATTAACTTTTTCTAAGTTGAACCAACCAACCATCACCACATGTATCAAGAAATTAATTGGTAGGTAATTCGAAAGACAACTTAGCTCTCTTCTCTATACTTTATTCAGAAGTAATCTCATAAATGTGACTTAATGACTTTGACTCTCTGAGCTACGATAGATTAGTACCTTGGTTTTATTCACTAATAATTTATCGCATCTCCAACTCTCGGTCGAAACAATTGAAAGGACAAAAGCCTAGTCAACGAACTGAATTACAGTTATGCGTTTGTTGTTGCTTAGTGGTCCGAAAATCTTCGTTGATTTGATACCCATATGTTTGTTAATGACCTTATCTATGCAAGTCTTGGTAGGACATTTCAATTTATTAGTTTCGATATTTGAATAAATCCAAAATAAACGAAATAACTTCTTGGGTATTATAAAGTGATTTAGTTTCCTCCACAATTACCTAATTTATATTTAAAATAGTTTATATAATGCTAAATTACAATACAAGTATTGGAAGTTCTAATTAACTTTAGAATTTTAAAAGCCTAATAGTTCTGAAGTCTCTTATTCCTAATTTTAAAAATTTTGATCTTTTCTGAAGTGCTAAAATTTCTTGATGTAAATTTGTATAGTTTTACTAAAAGATTTATAATTTGGATTTTTACTACAAAAGCAGATACTCGAGAGAGAAAGATATTAATATGATAGTCAATAGACTGGAAAAGGAGGGTAAAGAAAAAAGTATTGTTATAATATTATTTACGTTACAACTAACAGTTATGATTGATGAAGCTGAGAAAGGACTAATTTTGGTTAAATAAATATATTATTATTAATATTATCATTAAACTATGAGATTAATAACAAAGAAACGAAAGAAGTAAATTACCTTACTTATAGATAACAACCGGACTAAAAGAAAGAAGATAGATTTAAAGATAAAAAAAGATAATAAATGAGAACGAAGTTAAGTTTAGTCATCAAACATTGTTTATAGATGGTGTAGGGTGTATATAAAATACGAAAATATGAAACTAGATAAAGCAGATGAGAGACTGTAAGAAATTGTAGATGGACATATAAAAGAGTAAGAAAGAATTTATGAGAAACGAGCTAAGGAGATAGAAGTTGCGAAGAAGTTAATGGATTTCCTTTACATCATCTATCTTCTCAAGTACGATCTTTTTTATCGCTTTTTACAGTTGAAAAAGTGTACAATATACGAACAAATGGCGAGTAAAGAAGGTCAACGGATTCTAGAGAATAATTATAGTTTGGAAAATAAAGAGGTCTTGGAAAGAGTGTGAGGCAGAAAGATTCAGATGATTAGGTGAGCAAAATCGACTCAGTGGGATTAACTTGAATTGAATTAACAAATTCCCAGCGACACTATGAATGCAAAGATTTTGAGTATCATATAATTATTCAAAAGTAGAAATAAAACAACACAGTTGTGAGGATTACATATTTATTGTTGAACACCACACATAGTGGCTTCATCAAACAGATGAATACTAAATTAACATCTTCCTAATGGAGCCATCGATGTCATACATATTGCAGTGTTCAACAATAAATGTGAAACCCTCTCAACTACGTGGTGATATCTTCGAATTCGTCTTTTTCAAATAATCTATTACTTTTTTCACTACAGATTTGATTAAATCTATATTTGGGATTAGAATTTTTAGTAAAAAAGCAACAAAATTTATTATTAAAACTAACATATCAAGACGTGAGTAGGAAACAACTTCTGTAGCCAATTTTGATGAATTTGTTTCTTCTGTTATCAATCAATTGGCAAAAAATTCATAAATAAAACATTTTCAAACTTTTCAAATCGACAATAGAAATACTATTAGATTCAATAAATAAGTCGTTCCTTTTGATGAATCAGTTCTTTCCTTATTTTTTAAATTTTATCGGATCTCTGCTTTAGATTACCATTTTCAATATAAAGGCTGCAAGATTTTCTAAGCTCACTTTATCAAGAGATGAGCGAGGAACTGATAAAGACTAAAATATTTGCTTTTTTTATGTCATTTGAGCGAAAAATCTTTAAAAAAAAAGGAATTTTAAGCAATTTTGCAAATCTAGAAACACTCTAATTATTGAGAAATGGAATGGATTTAGATTATACTAAAGTTCGAATTCATCCTCTTGAAACGAATAACGAATCATCGTTCGTCTGCTTTCCAATTGAGTAGATCCCTATTTAATATTCTATTTATAATATACAGAATAGAAGTTCTGATTGCAGAATGATGAAAAACTATTAGATTATAAAAACGTAATTTCTTAGAATTTGATTCCCTCTGATAAACTTTTATCTTTTTGTTTATTCCTTATTTTATTGGATCTTCATTTGGGATTACTAATTATGTATAATATAGAAGATATTATTCCTCATTAGGTGGTATCGTTTAACATCCCTGCACATCGGGATGTTTTACTCCCTGTGTATTCCGATATCTTCTATGAAGTCCAGGAGTTTCTACCAGGGGATGCTCTTTAGCATTTGTAGCATATTCACCATGCGTTACACGAGGATACAAAAGTTCCCCTTCTCTTTTCTCTGCTTGAAGTCGAATATTTTTGTACTAGGTATTAGATTTTAAAGCTTGGTGTATCTTATGATGGTGTTATTCCAGTTTTGTTTCTTTCAAAATGATGATTGCAGGTATCGAACTTTCTCGTCTTCTTAGCTTTATTCAACTATATTAGAAAAAAAAAATCATTTTGCCCTACTTCCAAGCCATAATCCTTAGTATAGCATAGTTCCTTAAGTCCAATAGTACTGACTTAATAATTTCTCAAATCTTCCAAAGCCTGAGCAAAAATATTTTTGAAATCAGAATATAAATATGTTTACACATTCAACATATTGAGATTTATTCATTTGAAAACCTACATATTATAATTCATTCGATTACGCACATTTCTGAGAACCTACTAAACGTCCAGTCATAATCAAATTTATGTAAATAATAATTAAAAATCAAAACGGACGGCACGCAACAACACCGTGACGCGGCGATATTGTGATATTAAAAGTAATGAATTGTTCATTAACGTATCGCAACGATTCTCTCACGTACTCCGGTTAATTAGCGCTGCAGCAGTTGCGCCATTCGTTATTTATTAAGGCGAAGAGAAGACGAATGGAGTTTCCAGGGAGTAATAAATGCATTCCCAATTAGGAGATCGCCGGCGAATAAGGTGAGATTAAACTGCATTCGGATGAGACTGGAAGGCCTTAAACGTTTTATCGTGATTATTTATTGTTCCGCTGGATCTACTCGCGTGATTCTCTGTTTACTGTGAGAAAAATAAACTCAAAAGAATTGTGAAGTTAATTAGAAGGTTTTTTTTTGTAATTATATATAATAATCTGGTGACCAGTTTAGGATTTAGAAGTTAGTTGTTGATTAAATCAAGATCGTAAGGTACTTACTTCCATATTTATTGACTAAAACTATATTGATTTTTAGCAGTAATAAAGTATTGTATTGTATTGTATGGGCAAAATTTGATGATGATGAGAAATTGGAAGCTATCTGTCCATAGATGTGTAATGTTCTACAATCATTATTTAAAACAAAACTGCCTATAAACTCTAATTTGGTCAACTAGTTGTTGTAGATAATCTAAATCCTAAATTTTTATGTTTTGGACGAGCCAGATGAATGGTTCAGTCGAAATATGAAACCAGTTGGAATGCAATAGTGCAAAACTGGCTATTTCGTTTAAAAATTTCAATTGCCCCCTACTATTGTCAGTGGTTGTGTTAAATAATTATAGTCGATGGGTCATAAAAATGTCAACGCCTCTAGTCTGGTACAAGCTGTACCCTTCGGATTACCTGATGCCCGTCAGTCCTTTTTTCAGGGAAGGAGGAATTTTTAGATTTTTGGCATGGTCTCCAATAGTGTATAATTTATGTTGAAGCCACTACCACCATCAATCATTTAATATTTCTTGATTAAGTGTTTATCAATCCTTAACATATTATATCAATCATGCATCAACTAAGTTTTTGTATCTATTCCAATGGGAAATTCTTTGTAATAATATAACCACACATTGTTAGGTTGGTAAAATTTTATAGATGAATAAAAATAGCTGTTTGTTGGATAGTTCCTCTTTTTGGATTGTACGAGAATCGCCGGACAATTTACCGAGTAAAATGATAACGTAAATATTTCAGATACCAGAGTGCTCCACTTAATTTCCCGAAACGTGAACCCAGTGCGCATTTCCCTAAAAGCATTCGCTAGATAAGAGCCGGAGGGTGGAACGCCCTACATTTTTCCTGCACGGGGGTAATGGGCACGGAGAGGGATTGCAACAGGCCGCTGCTGCTGCTGCTGCTGCACCGATCCACTTCCGAATCTACCAATGCGCCGCAGTGCAGTCATTTTCTACGCTAATCTGATCGAGATCCCGAGCACACACCGCCGCCATCGAACCCAAAACTACCACACTAGATTGTATCCAACAAATGTTCAATTACTCTTGAGGTGATACTCAACATCTGCACGATTAAATTGGCATTTGAGGTTCAGGTAACTTCATATATATATAAATATAGGAAGTTTCTTTTCAATTAAACTAGAAACTAATGATTTTTTTTAGACGACATTTAAAAAATTAAAGAAATAAACCTATTAAATCAATAGAATAGGTGATGCATCTTGAATATTGAAATAAAACACATTCTTTGTTGATATCACACTATTCTGTTTTCATCAATAGCTCATCATTTTTAAACTTAAGACTTCATTGATAGCACTTTCTATGTTTTGCATTTGAAGATGATAAGCAATTGCTTATCGTAATAAGTAATAACTTGAAGACTGTATCATTATAAACATTGGAAATACAAAATAGAAATTAAACGCCAATACGACAGATGACATTTGACTAATGTCGGATATCAGATGACAGTTAATAAATAAGAGTTGATAGTTGCCAGATAACACATATCATCTATCTATCTATCATGTTAAGGGGCGATTGATGAAAGATGACAATTGATAATTAATAGTTCACAAAATATTTAATTTAAAAAAATTTGCATTTATATCAGAGATAGCATTTGACATTTGACAGTCGACAGCTTACAGTTTATAGTTGACAAATGACAGTTGACAGTGGAAAATTGATAATTGATAGTAGATTGATGATAGACAGCATTTGACATTTGACAGTTGGTATTTGACAAAGTAGAGTTGACAGATGACCGTTAATAATTAACAGTTAACAAGTAAGAGTTAAGAGTTAAAAGCTTACAATTGACAGTGAATACTTGATAGTAGATAATTGATAGTTGGCAGTTCTGCTTCCCATCTTATATTTGTGTACTCTTCGTGGCATTATTAGCACGTGTCCTGCATGACAGTTGACAGTTGAAAATTGGCAATTGATAGTAGATAGATCACAACATATTTAATTTGGATTTTGATGATAGAAAAAATTTGACAGTTTATAGTTGACAGTTGACAGATGACAGTTAACAATTAACTTTTAAAAAATAAAAGTTACAAGTTTACAATTGACAATTAATAGTTGACGATAGATAATTGATAGTTGGCAGATGGCAAATGACAGATGAAATTGGTTTCTTCTTCTTAGTACGTATCCTGCAAGTCACTTGACAGTTGAAAATTGACAATTGATAGTAGATAGATGACAACATATTTAATTTGGATTTTGATGATAGGCAGATTTGACATTTGACAGTTTATAGTTGTCAGTTGACAGATGACAGTTAATAATTAACTGTTAAAAAATAAGAATTACAAGTTTAAAATAATTAACAGTTGACCAAAGATAATTGATAGTTGGCAGATGACAGATTGACAATTAACAGTTGACAATAGATAATTGATAGTTGGCAGATGACAGATGACAAATGACATTAACTTCTTCTTCGATGGCATTCTTCCAACGCTTTCTAGGCCTTACAATTGACATTCTGCCTTCCATCTTGCACTTGTGCACACTTCATAGCATTCTCAGTATATGTCCTGCATTTTAGGCATTAGGAAAACAATTTTATTTGTTTATGCAAACCAAAAAGGAAACTTTTTTAATTTTGCTGACCAAGTATAGGCACAGTATTCTAATTTTGTAAATTATATAAAAACCTTTTTCTTTAAAGAAGATTGAGACAAATTTTAAGTTTAAACTTTCATGTTTTAGGAGAAGAATTTTAATAGTTTGCCAAAATTGAAAACAATTCTACTGCAGAAGAGACAAAACAAAAATCTAGAAAATTATAAATCCTAGTTTTGTAAACCAGGCCGAGCAGAAAGTATTGCTCTTAAACTAATTCATTTACACAAATTTGATCAAAAAATCTAAAATTTTATAGTGATTATGAGAAAACAATTATAGATCAAATTTTTGGTAATTTATGCTAACAAACAAAAGTCTTCATTTCGCTAATTAACCGAACCTCGGTTTTTTTAAATTTTTCTAATTTTATTGAAATCTTGTTTTCTGTAGAGAATGGAGATAAAATATATAGACGAAACTTTTAGATATTAGAATTTTATTAGCTTAAATTAAATACAATTTTACAGGGGTAGAAATCAAAATCATAAAAATAATAAATCTTTACTTCATAGATTTATCAAAATTTTTCTTGCGTTATTCTACATCTATCATTTATTATGTCGATTGTTATCAGATATTTGTCATCTATCATCTATTATGACATTTTTTATTCGTTATCTGTCATCTGTAATCTACCATCTATCATCTGTCATTTGTCATCTACCATCTGCTACCGCCATTTGTCATCTGACCTCTGCTATCTGCTATCTACTATCTATTAACTGTCATCTGTCATTTGCTATCTATCATCTAGTAGTAGTAGTAGTAACATATATTTATTGACAAATTTTGTATGTACACATACATTAGGTCATTATGCCTATATGCCACTTATTATGCATCTGTTATCAGTTATTTGTAATTATTTAACTATTATGCCATTTGTCATCAGTCATTTGTCATCTGTCATCTGTCATCTGCCATCTTCCATTCAGATGACAGATGATCTGAAATCGGCAATTTCTCACTTCCTATCTGCCATCTTTAAGTTGTTATCAGTTATCTTTATCTTTATTTAAACTTTATCAAACATGGTTAAAATATATACAAATAAAATAACGAGACATTCAGAATGTAGAAGGAATAAAAAACATACATATAATTTTAACACCATGCTGATGGGCGGAGTTCACGCTTGAGAGTGATCTTACCTTTACATGCTTATTTTCCCTTTATTGGGCGATAAAATAAATTTTTGTCACTTTGACATTGACAATTATTCATCCATTATGCCATTTGTCATCAGTCATTTGCCATCTTTCATTTAGTCATCTGTCATCTGCCATTTATCATCTGTCATCTGTCACCTACCATCTGTCATCTATCATTGGTAATTTCTCATTTCCCATCTGTCATATTATACTGACGGCTATCATTTGTCATTTATTAATTACGAAGAAATAATTACAATTGTTTGTCTGTTCTATTAAACGGGTCATATGGCATCTGTTTTGACATCTAACATCAGTTATTTGTAATCTGTTTTCTGTTTCCTACCATCTATCATTCTAAAATTTCTCATCGGTCATTTAATATCTGTAATCTATTATTTCATTTGTCATGCGCCATCTGCCATCTACCACCTGTCATATGTCTTCTGCCATTTACCATCAGTCATCTACTACCTGTCATATGTAACCTTCTATCTATTATCAGTAATTTCTTATGATCTAAACTTCAGCAACTCAAAAATATAGCACATCACACTATATTTTTAAAGATTAGATCAATAGCTTATCGTCTTTAAAAGGGAAACGCAGAAAGTGCTATCAATAAAGACTTAAGTTTAAAAACAACCAGCTTTTAATGAAAACTCTTGTCCATTAGCTATTGATCTAAACTGAGGTAACTTTAAAAATATAGCACGATATCAACGGGCTTCAGATTAATATTCCCCATCATACAGCAACCTCTTATTGTTCCAAACTTTAGTTCTCATTAGAGTAGTGCTTTTCGATTATGGGCGAATGAAATTACTCGGAGTGTAATTATCTACCTCAACACATTAATTAACGATCTAAATTACAAACACTAGCTCTAAGGAGGTTTGTGTAATGTATCAAGAGGATAAAATAACCTAATTGTGCTACAGAAACGTGATAAGATGATGTCAGAAAATGTTTATTGAAGTTCATATAAATACAAGCCTGCATAAAAGATAGATAATTCAATATAGCGTGTTTTAATGAACTGATTCAACTAATTCAATCCAGTTTATAATTTCTACTCTGAGCTGAATATGCATGCAAAGATTGATGGAGCATTTCTGTACGAATTGGGCTTCCACAGAAGAATTTAGAAGATGATAATCATCTAGAATAAATTCTACCCACTATTTGTTATCTAAATTATCAATTCATATTATTTAATAAGTGTATTAGATTGTTTTCTTAGAACTAAATTAAAACGCATCTTAAAAATCTGTAATAATCTAATCTCTAATCATGATTAGATAGGATGAATTTATTTATTTTTTTATACAAAACTTTTACTAAAGCAATTTTCTGACAATAATTCATGCGAGTATGATGAAACCATTCTGTACTACGCGTTAACTATTTCACAGCACCACAGTTTATTTTTGGAGCGCGTTAATAAATTTCGCGAAGTGTAGGAAACTATGAGCGCCATTTTCTTTTTCAATTTTTTTTTTGCTCTCTCTGTCTTCTAATGAATAATGGTCAGGTGACAGGTTCGCGATGAAACAAAGCGGCGGCATAAACAACGACGGCACTTGCCAAAAATTTTTATATCATCAGAAAGGATCATTGTGTCCCCAAACATAATACTTGGTCCGGTTATTGTATTGTGTTACTGCCAAATATATGTCAGTGCCAAGTGACGCCCGCGCGCTCTTCTGTAACATTCGCAATATGCACCGGGCAGGGAACCGGATCGGTATCTCGGTTTTTGGCATTGGCACACATTTATTTGACTGGTAGGTCGCTGGGGCGGCCTATATCCGATGCGGATTATGTCCATTATCCAAGATTATCGCCGTTTGCGAAACGCATTTGCAAGTGTTTGGTGTCCACTTTAGCGACTAGGTGTTAATTATTGCTCTAATGAATTTATTGCCTTTCTGTGTTCACCTTCATTATCTTTATTACCAAAACATCATTGGTTAATTAAAAACAAATATATAGCACACCAAATATTTACCTTTATTAGTATTATTAGTCATAAATGATGGAGCTGTAATCTTTGTATACAATCATCCAGTTGTAGAGACGAAGAAAGAAACAATCACAAATATTCAATTAGTCTCGACCTGTACAAAAACTCAAATAAACCATGTCGTTTTCCAAAATCTCCTTTAGAAATTTCAGGGTATTCATAACACGCATACAACTTCCTCTTAGTGTACTAACATGTCGTTTCCAATTCAGTTTAGCGTCAAAAATTAAACCGAGGAAGTTAACTTCATCGCCAACGGTAATCTACCTATTATTGAGTGTTATAGTCCATTAAATCATCCGAAATCATATCCTCAGTCAAACTTACTGAAGATCGTGGTAATATTATGGTTATCTTAGATTTGGACGATTGCGTGTTTAAAATTTTTCTGCCTTGGTTACGATAACAGTAACAGAAATGGGCTTTGGAGCGTTTTTTACTTTTTGGGAATTGTACCTCTTGGCATTGGCATATCCTTATCTAAATCGCATTGGATTGATGTGGTATTTATTTTTACTGCAGTAACAACTTTTGAGAAAGTTTTTTGTTCAGAAAAGGAAACAGGACTAATAGATTTAAATTTACGTTTAACTTCAACTCTGGTCTTCGAATATCAACTATTCCACACGAAGTTTCTGGATTGCATATTCGACTTGAAACTTCGGGCACCGTCTGGAGCATGGTGAGTGAGGATCATCAGTTTGGGCATTTAAATGCAGTAGTGTAACTACCCTCATGTGGAGGGTTACCGTACTCCATGTAAATGGAGATATTGTTACATTGCCAGAAATTTGGTCATGTCGGACACATGACCAAATTTCTGGCAATTAAAGCATCTTAATGGGTTAGGCACAAACTGTCGAATTTATAATCTATACATGCAGTCAATTGTTACATTTTTTGGTAGTTGGAACGCATTAAAAGTTAGTACAAAACAGCCGTTTGCAGATTCTTCACCGTTGAAATTTGGAAAAGATTCCTAGAAAATTCTTCTAAATAATTCTTGATTCTGTAAAAGAATTTGCCGATAAAATCCTAGAAATATAAAAGAGATTTTGCCGGGAAATTCTGGAACCCTAGAAGGATTTTTTTCAATTTGGAAAATTCTAGAATAATTGTAGAATCTTTGATAAATATTTTCGCAATTTAGAGGAGAAATCTCTTGAAAACTAGATCGATAAAAACGAAATTTGTAAAAAATTCTAGAATTTTTTGCAATTTA
Organism: Ontholestes murinus; assembly: GCA_963969525.1. Classification (NCBI taxonomy): domain Eukaryota; kingdom Metazoa; phylum Arthropoda; class Insecta; order Coleoptera; family Staphylinidae; genus Ontholestes; species Ontholestes murinus. Next base: position 12,070,462 of record OZ018391.1, on the reverse strand, counting down.
GAATAGCAATCTTAAGAAAAGTTAACTCAATTGTTCAATTTTCGATACATCAATTCATCTCATCAGTTGATAATGACATTAGCGATCATAACTTGTGAATGACAGAAGACGAATAATTTCGTAAGACATAGTAATTATGACGTTTTTAGACAGTTAAATTCAGGCTGAAGGACCGCGGGTCGATAGCCGCTGATTAGAAGAAATCTCAAGTCTGCACACTTCACTTCACAAAAATTGTAAAAATATTTACTTCTTATAATAAAGACGTTTTCTCTCAGTCTGCAATACTGGAGGAGTAAAACCTACATAAAATATTTTTTCAATTTGAAAGCAAAATATCTAAAAAAAAAACTCTAGATTTCTAGAAAAATCGAAAAATGCCGAGGATGATGAATAATTCTAGAACCCTTAAAGTATGTTTTAAAAATGTATAAATCTAAAAGATAATGAAAAACAAATATTTCAGCAATTTTAATTTTAAGTGTTAATGGCAATTTTACTCTGTAATTGGTCTTTTGACTGTTTTGTAAAAAATCAATAAATAAATAAATAAATCTTTAAAAATTTTACGAAAAATAGTTGCAAGAATCTCAATAATAATCAATAAATAATAATTGAAGACTAAATCCTAGAGAAAATAATTTCGCAATTTGGAAGAAAAATATATAGATTTTTTAACCCCTAGTAAAATTTAAAAATTTAAATGATCATGGAAAATTCTTACTTACATTTTTGAAAATCTAGAAAACTGAAAGCTACTGGAATAATAAAACCTTAGAACCTAACCTTTGGAAACTCGAATTGAAAACTTTTAGAAAAATCTCGACGAAAATTTTAAGGATGATGTAAAATTCTAGAACATTCGAAGTACATTTTTCAAAATATGGAAATATAGAAGAGAAGACATTGTGAAATTAAAACCTTCGATAAATATTTTTCCAATTTAGAAGAAAAATCTCTAACAAACTTTATAACGTTAAAAGAGAAATTGTTGGAAAATTCTAGAAATGTCGACGATATGAAAAATTAAATGATATATATATATAAAAAAACTCAAAATCTCAAGAAGAAAAATCACTAGCTAAAACTCGAAATCTCAAGAAGAAAAATCATTAGCAAAATCTAGAAATTTCAAGTAAGTTGGAAAATTCTAGAACTATTTATATTTAATTTTTAAATCTAGAAATTTGGAAAATATTGGAAAAACTAAACCAATTTGTAAGAGAATTGGAATGAAAAATTGTTAGAAAAATAAAAAATCTCGGCGATACTGGAATATTAAAACCTTCAAAAAATGAAAATTTCTAGGAACACTAAAAAAATTGTAGTTTTCTAGAAGAATAATCATTAAACATATCTAGAAATTTTAAGGACTGTGGAAAATTCAATTCAAAAGTATAAACTTTATAAATTTAAAAGAGAAATTGTTAGAAAATTCTAGAAATCTAGACGATATGAAAGATAAAATATTTTCGCAATTTGGAAAATAAATATCTAAAAAAAAACTCAAAATTTCAAGAAGAAAAATCACTGGCAAAATCTAGAAATTTCAAGTGGATATATTTTTTTGTAAATCTAGAAATCTGGAAAATATTGGGAAAACTAAACCCTTCGAAAAATTTATTTGTAATTTGGAAGAGCAATCTCCAATTGAAATATTGTTAGAAACATTAAAAATCTAGGCGATACTGGAAGATTAAAACCTTCAGAAAATGAAAATTTCTAGGAACTCTAAAAAAATTGTAGTTTTCTAGAAGAATAATCATTAAAAATATCTAGGTGAAAAAATTTTAGAATTGTCGAAGTATATATTTAAAAATCTAGAAATCTGGAAGATACAGGAAAACTAAAAGCGTGGTTAAATATTATTGCAATTTAGAAGATAAATCTCTAACAAACTTTAGAAATCCAAACGAGAAATGGTTAGAAAAGTCTAAAAATCTCTCTTCTAGAGAACAAAGAGGACAGGGGATAAAGAGAACAGAGGGCAGAGAGGACACGGAGGACATAGATAACAGAGAGGGCAGAGAACAAAGAAGACAGGGAACAGAGGACAGATGACAGAGGACAGACATGACAGATAAGACAGAGAGGACAGAGGACAGATAATAGAGACGACAGAGGATAGATAACAGAAAGGACAGAGGGCAGAGGTCAGAGAGAACAGAGGACAGAGAGAACAGAGAACAGAGGACAAAAAGGACATAAGACAGAGGACAGAGGATAGAAAAGACATGGAGGACAGAAGACAGAGAGAACATAGACGTCATAGAGGACAGAGGTCAGAAGACAGAAGGCTTCTGGAAAACAAAGGGGGCAGAGGATAGACAGAGTGAACAGAGGCGAGAGGACAGACAGGACAGATAAGACGGAGAGGACAGAGGACAGAAAGGACAGAGAATAGAGATGGCAGAGGGCAGAGGTCAGAGAGAACAAAGGAGAAACGGGACAGAGAGTACAGGGAGGACAGAGATAACAGAGAGGGCAGAGTGAACAGGACAGAGGACAGAAAATTGAGATGACAGATTACAGAGGGGGCAGAGGGCAGAGAAAACAGAGGACAGAGGACAGAAGGCAGAGAACAGAAGACATAGTAGACAGAGGACAGAGAGGACAGAGGATAGAAAAGACATAGATGACAGAGACGTCATAGAGGACAGATGACAGAGGTCAGAGGGCAGAGGTCAGAGGACAGATGACAAAGGATAAGACTATCTTGGAAAGATGATACTTCACTGGGAAATGTGCTGCGTGAATCTTGGATACTGGAAGGTAGTAGTTTTCTAGAAGACAAAAAAATATAATAATATTTAAGGACGGTGGAAAATTCTAGAACCTTCGTAGTACATTTTTGAAAATCTAGAAATCTGGAAAATACAGGAAAACTAAAAGCTTGGTTAAATATTATTGCAATTTGGAAGATAAATCTTTAAGAAGCTTCAGAAATCCGAGAAATTGTTAAAAAATCTCTCTTCTAGAGAACAAAGGGGGCAGGGGATAGACAGAGTGAACAGAGGCCAGAGGACAGACAGGACAGAGGACAGAAAGAACAGAGAATAGAGATGGCAGATGGCAGAGGTCAGAGAGAACAGAAGACAGAGAAGGCAGAGGATAGAGGATAGAAAGGATATAGAGGACAGATGACAGACAGGACAGAGACGACATAAATGACAGTTGACAGACGTCAGAGGGCAGAGGACTGAGGACAAAGGACAATACTATCTTGTGAAGATGATCACTGGGAAATGTCCTGCGTGGAATATCCGTAACCAATCTAATCTTGGATACTGGATGTTTAATACCTTCAGAAAATGAAAACTTCTAGGAACTCTAAAAAAATTGTAGTTTTCTAGAAGAATCAACATTAAAAATATTTAGAAATTTTAAGGACCGTGGAAAATTCTAGAACTTTGAATGGTTAAATATTAATGCAATTTGAAAAATAAATCTCTAACAAATTTCAGAAATCTAAACGAAAAATTGTTAGAAAAATATAAAAATCTCTTCTAGAGAACAAAAAGGACAGGAGATAAAGAGGCAGAGGACACAGAAGACAAAGGACAGACGGTACTAGAGGACAAAGAGGACAGGGGATAGAGAGGCAGACGACAGAGAGGACAAAGGACAGACGGTACTAGAGAACAAAGACGACAGGGGATAGAGAGAACAGAGGTCAGGGAGGACAGAGATAACAGAGAGGGCAGAGAACAAGAGGATAAGGGTCAGAGTGAACAGAGGGCAGAGGACAGAGGACAGACAGGACAGAGAAGACAGATAGGACAGAGGACTGAAAGAACAGAGAATAGAGATGACAGAGGATAGAGACGACAGATTACAGAGAGGAGAAAAATCAAAAATCTCTCTTCTAGAGAACAAAGAGAACATGGGATAGACAGAGTGGACAGAGGAGAGAGGACAGTCAGCGCAGATAAGACAGAGATGACAGACAGAAAGGACAGAGAATAGAGATAACAGAGGATAGAGAGGACAGATTATACAGAGGACAGAGGTCAGAGAGAACAGAAGACAGAGAAGGCAGATTTCAGAGAGGACAGAGGATAGAAAGGATATAGAGGACAGATGACAGACAGAACAGAGACGACATAGATGACAGCTGATAGAAGTCAGACGGCAGAGGACAGAGGACAAAGGAAAAGACAGACCTATCTTGTGAAGATGATACTTCACTGGGAAATGTTCTGCGTGAATATCCGTGACCAGTCTAATCTTGGATACTGGATGATTAAAACCGTCGGAAATAAAAAATTCTAGGAACTAAATTGTAGTTTTCTAGAAGAATAAACATTTAATATATCTAGAAATTTTAAAGACGGTGGAAAATTCTAGAACCTTGAATAGTTAAATATTAGCTAAAAAATTTCAGAAATCCAAACGAGAAATTGTTAGAAAAATCTAAAAATTTCTCTTCTAGAAAACAAAGAGTACAAGGGATAGAGAGAATAGAGGACATAGAGAACAAAGGAGAAAGGGGACAGAGAGTACAGCGAGAATAAAGATAACAGAGAGGGCAGAGAACAAAGAGGACAGGGAACAGAGTGAAAAGAGGACAGAGGACAGGCAGGACAGAAAAGACAGAGAGGACAGAGAAAAAAAGGACAGAGAATAGAGATGACAGAGGATAGAGATGACAGATTGCAGAGAGAACAGAGGACAGAGAGGACAGATGATAAAAAGAACAGAGAGGACAGTAGACAGAGCAGACAAAGGACAGAGAGGACAGAGGATAGAAAGGACAGAGAGGACAGATGACTGAGAGGATAGAGACGACATGTCAGAGGTCAGATGGCAGAGGACAAACAGATAGACCTATCTTGTGAAGATGGTACTTCACAAGATAGGTCTATCTTCTTGCGTGAAGACCCGTGACTAGTCTAATCCTACTGTTTGAATAAACATTTTTTATTGCCTTTAACCGTGTGTTTATACAGTGCCCTGTTTTGCACATTTTTCCCCACTCTCAGACCACGCTCTTTCTATGTGCTTTTGATAGCCGACATATAGTCATTGGTCCAAATATTGTGGTCCTTCTCCATGTAAGCAAACCTGTATTCCACACCTCATTTACTAATTTCCCTTTCTCCAATTAACTCAAACTCACCCCTTACACTCGTATTTACATTTACATTCTATAATTTCCATGCCAGTAGGAAATTATTTATCAACTATTTTCCCCATTTCTCTTTTAAGTCTAAAGACACTGCATATACACATCTTCTCTCTTCCTCCAGTCTCTCTCTCCACTACCATTGTAAGAGTAAATGTTATGTTAGTACAACTCTTTTATAGATGTATGTTTAGATGTACAAAATTAATACCAAAATGTCTTGTTTCAATAATGAAGCTTTACACCTTCTACATAAATCATCGATTTGAGTTATTCATTACTGGTTATTACGAGTTGATTAACTCGTCCACGCCCCGCTAAAATCGACTTAAAATGCAGACAACAAACTCCCAGCGGTACTTATGCAACGCGGGCCACACACACGCCCCCATTAATATTAATGGGGCCGCTTATTAATCGCGGAATAACAAATTGGCAAACCGGCTACGCGCGAGGCGTGCCCAACCGAACATTCCACGTTCTCTCTTAATTAAGGCCCAAAATTTCCACACGGTAAGGTCCTTTTACGACACCACGTCTCTCGCTCGCCCGCCGCATTGCAGGAATGCCCTCCATTTGTTTTATGCGGCAGTAAATAGATCATCTCGGACTCTGATGGTAAACATTTACGGCCGCCCTTTCTTTCCTCCGTACAACTTGTAACATTAAGGCGAATTAGATAATTACGTCGTTGGTAACGAGCTCTCTCGCGGGGGTGTTTCATTACGCGGAGAGAAGAAAGAACAACCTCGATCTCGATGGGACGTGAAGAACAACGGGATCATTAGTGCGGGGCGGGTCTGCGTAAAAATTCGCGATAAAAGGGGATATTTTTGAAAGGGAGCGGACGAGCCGGAATCGGACCAGAAAGGAGATGATATCACGTCCGGGCGCTTTCATAAAGACGCCGATTTGAGGACGGTTTAATGGGTGGGCCAGATTGCCGTTTCTTATATGTATTTTCTCCTTCCTCTTTTTTGCGAATGTACACTCAGCGGAAGCCATAATAATCTGGTCGCGGTCGTTTGTGTCCCATATTTTTGACGCAGAAAAAAAATTCTTCATGGCTTTCTGAAGACTGCATTCGACTTGGAATTATTAGACAGTAGGAAAAACGTTTTCTGCAAATCTATGGAATATTTTAATATTGGACCTACCCAAAATACATTATGATTGCGCAAGGTCAAAAGTACGCTAGAACAATACGAAAATTGTTGAGGTAGGTCAAGAGTGCGCTTGCTGTATTTGTAAATTATTAAGATACGCTATTATAATGCATTATACTTTGAGGTAGGTTCAGAAAAGGATAACATTGAACATATCAACATTCTGTCTGTTTACCCTTTCATTTTTTTCTTACCTTTTTGTCTTTTTGTTTTCTTTTATCTTCCTAAATATTTTTAAACTTTTCAAATGATTGCAGTACATTTCTATTATAAAAATCATTCAGGATCTAATTACAGAGTAGCAATTAATATCTACAAAATAATATTGAATAATGTCAACATCGTTATCATCAAGATGATTTATTCCAGCCCATTCATATTTCATCGCACTTCTTTAACAGGACACAGCCAACATGTCAATACACGAGTTGTTGCATGTGTTTTAAACAATTCCAAGCCGTTGATGGTTTCAATTTTCGAATCAATAGTTACTGTATGCATTTCAAAAAACGTGAAACATTCAATTTTCCTTCGTGATCAAGATATTGAATAATAATAATTTGCATTTCTACGCAGCCTGCCTGAACTCTCGTTCCTGGCCAACGAGAAATTAACATAACAAACACACGTTCTTCGACAATTGTTTATTAAACGCTCGTGTGACGGAGGCGCGTGAATAAATTATTCGAAATAATGGACTGCCATTTACGGTTTTTCGGCCCCCACACACACGTGAATGGGACGGCTATTAGATAACGATTATTGGGTCATTACAGGCAACAACAAACATTACCATTCTACTGTAATGCGTTCGACACGTTTTATTATCTAGCATGCAGAAAATTTTAAATATTTTAAGTTTTCATATTTTTTGCCTATTGCTAATAAACTATAGGAGTTACAATAAATTTTTATATATATCCAAAATTGAGCAAATTATTAATTGTAGCATTTATTCGTAAACCCCATAGTTTTCGAGGAAACTGTAATGATGACCATATCACCATTTTATATGATTCTTTTTTAACTTTTAATTAGAATCCTCGCTTATGTTTTACTGATAGGAGCGTTAGTTTGTAGGTACATACAAGTTTTAAATTGATGTAATTTTGAACAGTTGTATAATCTATTATATTACGTGGGTGTAATTTGCGGTAAAATAAATCCAACGGTCAGGGGGATGATGCATCCGTCATTGTTTGGGCATTACATTGTCCCGGGCAGCGTCGAACGGCATAAATCACGACGGATTATCCGACACGTCTTCATTAGAGGGCCGAATTATGACTGCCATAAATCGTGATTTATTATTCGAACGGGGCCATGCCGCGGCCCAGAAATCGCAGCTTATCACCGCTAATTAAGCGCCGATAACAAGCCATCCGCCACCGACCGAACGCGCCACCCTAATTACAATAACCGATGATACAGCACGATCATTTTAAATTATTCAGCTTTACGAGTAACGTCGACCATAATTACGACGTAACGGCCCCATTAAACCCGGCTAGGAAACCTGCAAATTATATTAATATACGACGTGTGTTGTTAATTCATTGGTTAATGCCACTGCATTAATAGTATATTTCGAAATCATTACTTATATTTATAAGACTAATTATATTTAAATAGATTTTAAATGTAATGAAGTACTAACATATAAACTTAATCCGTATCCTTAATATAATCTTGGAAATATATTATCTTTTGTTATTACTGTTCAGCTCTACTTCTCCCGTCTGCTGCAGAATTCATTAATCTTACTCGTGACGTTATCCAATTTATCACATGGCTTTGCAGATAGGGATACAAGGAAAGATGACTAGTTACTTTATAAATTAAGTTAACACAGAGAAATAGTGAATGGAATCAAAACATTTTTTAATTGAAAACTCTCGCGTATGTTATAATAATTGGATGGTGGGATAGGTGCCACCCACCCACCCTACATATACAACAACTTAAACCACAATTACTAGTTTTATTTCTTTAAAATAACAAGACGAAAATTGCTATAATTTTTTGGAAAACAAAGTAGTAATAGTGATAAGTGTACAATTGTATATGTATGGTGGGCGGGTGGCCACTATCCCACCCTCCAATTATTAAAACCCAGGGCCGAATTTTACTAAATAATCATTTAATAACTAAAAAATGTCTGCTCTATTTGTTATGAAAATATTTTTTTTATACATTTTTTTATAACTGAATATTTACTTTTATTCGATATTTCATTTCATTTATATTATAAGGATTGGATGGTAGATAGTGGCCACCCACCGACCCTACATTTACAATAAAACTTAAGCCATAATCTCTAGTTTCAATTTTCCAAATTATCAACAAAAACCTTGCTGTAGTTTTTCAGGAAACCAAACCAGTAACAGTGATGAATGTATAAATGTATATGTAGGGTGGGCGGTTGGCCACCATCCCACCCTATAATTAATAAAGCCACAAATAAATTTTACTAAATAATCACATCAAGTGTTAAAATAATTATTTTCTAGTTGTTACACAAAAATGTTTTTCGTTTATACATTTTTTTTACAAGTGCATATTTCTTTCTTATTCATTTTTTATTCCAGACATAGGCGTTTATGTTTTAGAGGTTGGAGGGTGGAATAGTAGCCACCCGCCCACCTTACATATACAATAAAAATTAAAACTGAATAATTCAATATCTAATTACAAGAATTTGTTTGCTTTGTTTATTACGTAAATATTTGCTTTAATTTAATTTTACATTTCAGACATAATTGTTTATGTTATATAGGTTGGATTGTGGGATAGTGGCCACCCACCCACCCTACATATACAATCAAACTTAAGCCACAATTACTAGTTTTAATGCTTCAACAGATCAACATCAAAATTTTGCAGGTTTTTAGGAAACCAAAACAGTAATAGTGATGGGTGTACAAATGTATATGTAGGGTGGGCGGGTGGCCACTATACCACCCTTTAATTAATAAAACCGACAGCCGAATTTTAATAAATAATTATTGAGTTACCAAAAGATTTATGCTCTATTTGTTACGAAAATATTTTTCACACATTTAATTTTTTTTTACAAATTATCACCTAAATTAAAATAATTGGAGGGTGAAATAATAAACGCTTATTTATTTTTAATCTTTTAAAATTAAAGTTAATGATTGAATAATTAAATATCTAATTACAAGAATTTATTTGCTTTGTTAATTATGTAAACATTTTTATTTAATTTTACATTCCAGACATAGCTCTTTATGTAATCGGGGTTGGAGAGTGGATAGTGGCCACCCACCCACCCTCCATATGCACTTCAATTTAAACCAGAATTTACTTATAAATTTCTTGATATTAAAACTAAAATTACAGAACTATTTCTCAAAAACAAAAACAAATTTTGTGGTTTAGATGTAAACGTATATGTAGAGTGGGTGGGTGGCATCGAACCTACCCTCTAATCAGTAAAACAATCGACAGAGTTTTAATGGAAAGAAATTAAAATATTAAAAGGATTTTGCACAAATAAAATCAATAATTTTCTTCGTTGAAAATTAAAAAAAAAATGAATACCATTGTTTATTTTATAGTAATTGGATGGTAAGATAGTGGGCACCCACCCACCCTACATATGCACTTAAACTAAAATCAGAATTTGCGTATAAATTTCTTAATATTAAAACTAAAATTACTGACCTATTTTTTAAAAACAAAATCAAATATTGTGGTTTGGATGCAAATGTATATGTGGGGTGGGTGGGTGGCCTCTAACCAACCCTCCAATCAGTAAAACATACGACAGAGTTTTAATGGAAGGAAATTGAAATATTAAAAGGTTTTTGCAGAATTAAAATCAATAATTTTTTTCAAGAAAACATTTTTTTAAATTGAGAACCTACGTTTATGTTATAATAATTGGATGGTGGGATAGTGGACACCCACCCACCCTACATATGGACTTAAACTTAAACCAGAATTTACTTCCAAATTTCTTGATATTAAAACTAAAATTACTGACATATTTCACAAAAACAAAACCCAAAACCAGACACAGTGGTTCAGATGTAAGCGTATATGTAGGGTGGGTGGGTGGCCTCCAACCCACCCTCCAATCAGTAAAACATACGTCAAAATTTAAATAAAAGGAAATTAGACTATTAAAGTATTTTGCCCAATTAAAATTAATAATTTTCTTCAACAAAATATTTTTTTTAATTGAGAACCTTCGTTTATGTTATAGTAATTTGATGGTGGGATAGAGGCCACCCACCCACCCTACATATGCACTTAAACTAAAACCAGAATTTACTTATAAATTTCTTGATATTAAAACTAAAATTACTGACCTATTTCACAAAAACCAAACCAAATTTTGTGGTTTAGATGTATATGTATATGTAGGGTGGGTGGGTGGCCTCTATCCCACCCTCTAATCAGTAAAACATACGACAGAGTTTTAATGGAAAGAAATTAAAATATTAAAACGCTTCTGCACAAATATCAATAATTTTCTCCGTTGAATTTTTTTTCAATTGAAAACCTTTGTTTATGTTATAATAATTAGATAATCGGATAGAGGAAACCCACCCACCCTACATATGCACTTAAACATAAACCAGAATTTACTTATAAATTTCTTGATATTAAAACTAAAATTACTGACATATTCCACAAAAACAAAACCAGACATTATGGTTCAGATGTAAACGTGTATGTAGGGTGGGTGGGTGGCCTCTATCCTACCCTCTTATCAGTAAAACATACGACAAATTTGTAATAGAAAAAAATGAAAATATTAAAAGGTGTTTCCATAATTAAAATCAATAATTTTCTTCGTTGATTTTTTTTTTTAAATTGAAAACCTTTGTTTATGTTATAGTAATTGGATGGTGGGATAGAGGCTACCCACCCACCCTACATATGCACTTAAACAAAAACCAGAATTTATTTATAAATTTCTTGATATTAAAACTAAAATTACAGAACTATTTCTCAAAAACAAAAACAAATTTTGTGGTTTAGATGTAAACGTATATGTAGGGTGGGTGGGTGACCTCGAACCTACCCTCTAATCAGTAAAACAATCGACATAGTTTTAATGGAAAGAAATTAAAATATTAAAAGGATTTTGCACAAATAAAATCAATAATTTTCTTCGTTGAATTTTTTTTCAATTGAAAACCTTTGTTTATGTTATAGTAATTAGATGGTGGGATAGTGGCCACCCACCCACCCTACATATGCACTTAAACTTAAACCAGAACTTATAAATTGCTTGATATTAAAACTAAAATTACTGACCTAATTCACAGAAATAAAACCAATTAATGTGGTTTAAAAGTAAACCTATATGTAGGATGGGTGGGTGGCCTCTATCCCACCCTCTAATCAGTAAAACATACGACAAAGTTTTAATGGAAGGAAATTAAAATATTAAAAGGTTTTTGCACAATTAAAATTAATAATTTTCTTCACCAAAACTGTTTTCTTTATTGATAACCTTCGTGTATGTTATAGTAATTGGATGGTGGAATAGTGGCCACCCACCCACCCTACATATGCACGTGAACTTAAACCAGAATTTACTTAGAGATTTCTTGATATTAAAACTAAAATTACTGACCAATTTCACAAAAATAAAACCAAATATTGTGGTTTGGATGTAAAAGTATATGTAGGTTGGGTGGGTGGCCTCTAACCCACCCTTCAATCAATAAAACATACGACAAAATTTAAATAAAAGGAAATTAAAATATTAAAGTATTTTGCACAATTAAAATTAATAATTTTCTTCAACAAAACATTTTTTTTTTTAAATTGAGAAGCCTCGTTTATGTTGTAGTAATTGGATGGTGGGATAGAGGCCACCCACCCACCCTACATGTACACTTAAACTTAAACCAGAATTTACTTATAAATGTCTTGATATTAAAACTAAAATTACAGAACTATTTCTCAAAAACAAAACCAAATTTTGTGGTTTAGATGTAAACGTATATGTAGGGTGGGTGGGTGTCCTCGAACCTACCCTCCAATCAGTAAAACAATCGACAGAGTTTTAATGGAAAGAAATTAAAATAATAAAAGGATTTTGCACAAATAACATCAACAATTTTCTTCGTTGATTTTCTTTTTCAATTGAAAACCTTTGTAAATGTTGTAGTAATTGGATGGTGGGATAGTGGCCACCCACCCACCCTATATATGCACGTAAACTTAAACCAGAATTTACTTATACATTTTTTGATATTAAAACTAAAATTACTGACCTATTTCACAAAAACCAAACCAAATATTGTGGTTTAGATGTAAATGTATATGTAGGGTGGGTGGGTGGTCTCTATCCCACCCTCTAATCAGTAAAACATACGACAAAGTTTTAATGGAAGGAAATTAAAATATTAAAAGGTGTTTAAACAATTAAAATCAATAATTTTCTTTAACAAACCATTTTTTTAATTAAGAACCCTCGTTTATGTTAAATTAATTAGATGATGGGATACTGGCCACCCACCCACCCTACATATGCACTTAAATTTAAACCAGAATTTACTTATAAATTTCTTATTAAAATTAAAATTACTGACATATTTCACAAAAACAAAACCAGACATCGTGGTTCAGATGTAAACGTATATGTAGGGTGGGTGGGTAGCCTCTAACCCACCCCCAATCAGTAAAACATACGTCAAAATTTAAATAAAAGAAAATTAAGATATTAAAGTATTTTGCACAATTAAAATTAATAATTTTCTTCAACAAAACATTTTTTTTGAATCGAGAACCCTCGTTTATGTTACAGTAATTTGAGGGTAAGATAGTGGCCTCCCACCCACCCTACATATGCACGTAAACTTAAACCAGAATTTACTTATAAATTTCTTGATATTAAAACTAAAATTACTGACCTATTACACAAAAACCAAACCAAATATTGTGGTCTAGATGTTAATGTATATGTAGGGTGGGTGGGTGGCCTCTATCCTACCCTCCAATCAGTAAAACATACGACAAAGTACTAATAGAAGGAAATTAAAATATTGAAAGGTTTTTGCACAATTAAAATTAATAATTTTCTTCACCAAAACTGTTTTCTTAATTGATAACCTTCGTGTATGTTATAGTAATTGGATGGTGGAATAGTGGCCACCCACCCACCCTACATATGCACGTAAACTTAAACCAGAATTTACTTAGAGATTTCGTCAAATTAAATAAAATTACTGACATATTTCACAAAAACTAAACCAGACATTGTGGTTCAGATGCTAACGTATATGTAGGGTGGGTGGGTGGCCTTTAGCCCTCCCTCCAATCAGTAAAACATACGTCAAAATTTAAATAAAAGGAAATTAAAATATTAAAGTATTTTGCACAATTAAAGTAAATAATTTTCTTCAACAAAACATTTTTTTTAAATTGAGAACCCTCGTTTATGTTACATATTTGTTGGTAAGATAGTGGCCACCCACTCACCCTACATATGCACGTAAACTTAAACCAGAATTTACTTATAAATGTCTTGGTATTAAAACTAAAATTACTGACCTATTTCACAAAAACCAAACCAAATTTTGTGGTTTGGATGTTAGTGTATATGTAGGGCAGGTGGGTGGCCTCTATCCCACCCTCTAATCAGTACAACATACGACAAAGTTTTAATGAAAGGAAATTAAAATATAAAAAGGGTTTTGCACAATTAAAATCAATAATTTTCAAGAAAACATTTTTTTTTAAATTGAGAACCTACGTTTATGTTATAATAATTGAATGGTGGGATAGTGGCCACCCACCCACCCTACATATGCGCGAAAACTTAAACCAGAATTAACTTATTTAATTTACTTACAAATTTCTTAATATTAAAACTAAAATTACTGACCTATTTCATAAAATCAAAACCAAATTTTGTGGCCTAGATGTAAATGAATATGCAGGGTGGGTAGGTGGTCCCTAACCCACCCTCTAATCAGCAAGTAAAAGTAAACTTAAACCAGAAATTATTTAGAGATTTCTTGATATTAAAACTAAAATTACTGACCTATTTCACAAAAACAAAAACCAATATTGTGGTTTAGATGCAAACGTATATGTAGGGTGGGTGGGTGGCCTCTAACCTACCCTCCAATCAGTAAAACAATCGACAGAATTTTAATGGAAACAAATTAAAATATTAAAAGGCTTTTACACAAATAAAATCAATAATTGTCTTCGTTAATTTTTTTTTTCAATTGAAAACCTTTGTTTATGTTATAGTAATTAGATGGTGGAATAGAGGCCACCCACCCACCCTACATACGCACTTAAACTAAAATCAGAATATACTTATAAATTTCTTGATATTAAAACTAAAATTACTGACCTATTTCATAATATCAAAACCAAATTTTGTAGCTTAGCTGTAAATGAATATGTAGGGTGGGTAGGTGGACCCTAACCCATCCTCCAATCAGCAAATGAACGTAAACTTAAACAAGAATTTACTTAGAGATTTCTTGATAATAAAACTAAAATTACTGACATATTTCACAAAAACAAAACCAGACATTGTGGTTCAGATGTAAACGTATATGTAGGGTAGGTGGGTGGCCTCTAACCCACCCTCCAATGAGTTAAACATACGTCAAAATTTAAATAAAAGGATATTAAAATATTAAAGTATTTTCCCCAATTAAAATTAATAATTTTCTTCAACAAAACATGTTTTTAAATTGAGAACCCTCGTTTAAGTTACAGTAATTTGATGGTATGATAGTGGCCACCCACCCACCCTACATATGCACGTAAACTTAAACCAGAATTTACTTATAAATTTCTTGATATTAAAACTAAAATTACTGACCCATTTCACAAAAACAAAACAAAATTTTGTGGTTTGGATATAAAAGTATATGTAGGGTGGGTGGGTGGCCTCTAACCCACCCTCCAATCAGTAAAACATACGAAAATGTTTTAATAAAAGGAAATTGAAATATTAAAAGTTTTTGCACAATTAAAATCAATAATTTTCTTCCAAAAACAGTGTTTTTGTTTTTTAATTGAGAGCCGTCGTTATTCTTATAGTAATTGAATGGTGAGATTTAAATTTTAATTTTGTTTAGTGCAAATCATTAATAAAGGAACAAAGGAGGTTTATAACTAGGTATGCTCCCATTCATTTATTTAATATTGTTTGATAAAATTATTTATTTTCTACCCTTTAAAATTGTTTCTTTTTACAATATTTAAACAAATAGAACTAATTACAAACCTAGTTTTAAACTTTATCGTTCGGCCTGCAAAAGATGTTTTCTTATCTATTAATCATTACTTGACAATTTTCTATGGCCGGATATGCGAAATTCACTTATTTACATGCTTTAACACGTGTAAATTCTCAACTGTAGTGTTTCATTTCCCACGTGCTAAAATTAATAATTATTTAAACTGAAATCACTTTCACCATTAAATTCCACCTGAATAGTTTCATAATACCTCGATATTGTTCAAACGCCATACATCACTTAACGTGATTATTTGTGTCGTTTGAATGGAACGAAAGGGGGGGGTAGGAGGGTATAGGGGGGAGGGCTCATTTATACGATCGTAGGTTGCGCTTCTAATCGAGCCCGTTTTATGCCCAGTCGATAAAATAACTCATCACCATTCAGAATTTAACCGGCCAATTTGGTATTTACTGCGTCCGGGAAAAATAAAAAGCCGTACAGCATAAGCGTTAACCTAATTAGAGGCAATAAAGTATCGCACACGACCAACGGAGAGTGATTCGATTCGGACCGTCAATTCCGTTCCGAAGGATGATTAACAAGTTCGCTTTCATTAATAAATTGGTGCGACGAGAGAAAAAAAAACAGAAGATAAAAAGATACAAGCCTGGTGTGATGAATGGAATAAGCGAGTTGTCGAAGCGACCTTCTCGTTTTTTTGGACGTGGACAATGTTAGTAGGTCGTAAGCGCATGAAGAAGATTTTTACTTACAAAAAAAATGTTTCAAAAAAAATCATGAAAACATTACTTCCCCTATAATTCATATTGGGAAAGTAAAAATGGAAATGATAATATTAATTTAGTAGAAGACAGTTTTGTAAATTAACTAAAATCTTGGGCTTTGTGTCCTGATTTGAAATTTTGACCAAATCTGAAATCAAAGGCTATTTAAAAAAATACGGAATTATTTAAAAGTTGAAGTACTATTTTTCTTGGTACAGGCACACTTATCTCAACGTTGTTTCAACAGTCCTGAAGCGCACATTTAGTAGTATGCTTCATGCTTGTGTAATCTTGAACATACTATCCTTCCCAACAAATACATTTATCATATGATTATGTAAAATAGTTTTGTAGCAGATTTAGTATTCTTCAATTCTTTTATTGCATTACATTTGCCTTTTTTAAAATTTTTATCTTATATTGTTGGAGGTTGAAATTAGCAAAATCATATGAATATTCTTGGGAGGGTAGGTAGGCAAGATTTAGTAGTATTCTTCAGTTCTCTTATTACACTACATTTACCTGAACCTTAAATTTTATCTAATTTGAGACTCTTCTGATGCTGGAGGTTGGAATTATCAAGATCAGATTAATAACCTTCGTAGGCTAGGTAAAACTAAAGTGAGGCGTCCAAAAAGGGTAAAACGAATTAGACAATCATTAGTGAACGAGTAAATAAAAAAAGGTGTAGTCCAATTAATCACGAATTACAATACAAATAGTACAAATAGGTTCATCCACTAATCGAGACCATCATCATTAACGACACACACGAAAACTCATTTCTACAATTTACATCAACTTCCAATATTTACAATTAATCAACAATTACCTCATCGTGACCAAACAATGACGCTATAATAAACACGGCTGCGGGATATTTACAAGCAGCGAGAATGGTAATTCGTGATGTAAGCCGACAAACACGTGCTGAACGACAATATGGAGACAATTAAAGATCACGACGGCTTCCTCTTGAACACGCACAAGCACACAAATTTACGAGAGACTCGGCGGTATTTCGCAACGCCTACGATGTGTGTCTCTTCACGTTTGCAAACTTTTGGGCCATCATTATCCGAAAGCAGAAAAGGTCGAAAACGAGGTTCTAAATGCGGCGATGGTCAACACCTGGCCGTGCGTGGGCGTCGTCGCCTGCGGACGCTAGAGACGTTTATAAATACGACCAGAGAATGCGACTCTTCTTATTCTTATTCCTGCGGGAATATTATTATGTCGAGTGGATGGGCCGGCGACGACACGTGCCCAGAATTTAAGTCGTTGAGGAAAAATTACCCAACACTTATCATTCGTGTGCCGTTAATAAATCACATCGTCAATTAGGAGAAAATATTTTGTAGGAATTTTGATTGGAAACATATTGATGATATCACAAGGAGATTTATAACATTAAATCTAAATAATTATATAATTGTAAATAACTGTAAATGGTTTTAATATTATTAAAAAGGTTGTCTCTTTATTGAGTAGCGAATTATTACTATTAAGCCACTTGTCACATTTATTATTAGCCTTTTATTAGTCTCAGCTCTGTCAACTTAGCTAATATCAACTGAGTATATTACGAGGTGTGTTTTTATATTCGCGGAATGGATTAGAAGGGGATGAAATAATATTACAATAGATATTTTCTTTTTCAATATATTCACCTGCAACTCTAACACATTTCTCAGGTCTATAAATTAACTTGAATACTTTCATGAAAAATGATTTATTCTTCTCTAAAAAATACGCTGAAACTGCATCTTTGACTTCATCGGTAGAAAATTTCTTTCCTCGAAGCTCTTTTTTCAGATTTGGAAAGACATAATAGTCGCTGGGAGTCAAATCTGGGCTATAAGGTGCGTGATCAATGATATCGAAGCCCACCTTATGCAAAGCAGCCAACGCAACCCGAAGAATTGTCGTGCAAGACCAGGACACCTTCAGCCTAATTTTCCTCTTCTTTTCGTTTTGATAGCCGCTTTTAACTGCTCTAAAATTTAAGCGTAGTATTCTCCGGTTATAGAAACACCTTTTTCCTCATAATCAATCAACGAAATTCCCTCTGGGTGCCAGAAAACTGTCGCCATGAGCTTTCCCGCCAATTGCAGCACCTTGAATTTCTTAGGCGATGTACCCTTTTTATGTCAAAAAGGTCTTTAATAAACCAATGTATATAAAGGGTGGACCATCGCAAGGAATCTTTAAAATCTTAATAAAATACAAACCAACTTGTTGTAGCCAAGAGTATCCGGTTAGACATGGAATATGACATCACTCAAATGGCTGCCACTACAATAGTCCATTTTCTAGACCCAATTTTTCAGAACATTTTTCAACGTTCGCGGCTCTATCTCAGCAATGGCATTTTGGATATTGACTTTAAGATCGCCAATCGTTGCTGGATCGTTGACATAACAACGTTCTTTAACGGCACCCCAGAGATAAAAGTCTATGGGCGTCAAATCACAGCTCCTTGCTGGCCAATTCACATCGACAGGATTTTCGAACTTTGACGGCAATAAGTCGATAGTTTCGTTACTAGTGTGGCATGTCGCGCCATATTGTTGGAACCAGATGCTGCTCACATCCAAACCAGCAATTTGCTCCCAAAAAATGTTTGCTATCATGGTCCTATAGCGGTTTCCCTTGACCGTTTCGCCAGATTCAAAGAAAAATGGTCCGATGATGCTGCCGACCCATAATCCGAACCATACAGACACTCGTTCGGGATGCATTGGCTGCTCAACGATCACGTGTGGGTTTTCTCATGCACAAATCCTGCAGTTTTGCTTGTTTACATAGCAAAAAAGATAATTTTTCGCCAAAATTCACCTTCAGCTTCCAGCTGCTCTAAGGCACAATTAGCGAAGTTGTATCGAAGTGTATGGTCAACTCTCTTCAACTGCTATTTTATCTCGACCTTATAGGCGAATAAACCGATGTCTTTATGCAAATTACGCCTCATGGTAGTGCGACTAATGTTCAATTGTTGAGAGCGATCACGAGTCGATGTTCTCGGGTTGGCTTGCACACAACGGGCTATAGCAGCAATATTCTCAGGTGTACGAACCGGACGAGCATGTGGAGCTTTAGTACGGTCCATCAGCATACCAGTTTCACGAACTTTGTGCACAAATTTCTTCAGAACACTTGCATTTGGTGCATATTCGCGACTGAATTTTATACGCAATTTTTGCACTGATTCTGCAATACACGAATTACATTCAAAGTAAATTTTTAACATTTCCCAACGTTCATCAAGCGTATACATCAGATGTCAAAAATAAAGTGGTAGGTCAAAACGATTCCAAGAGATGGCCTACCCTTTATGTGTTCATATAAATATCTAAGGACACGTGTTATATTTTTTATTAGAATCAATCGTTGAAATAACAATCTCCGAACCTAAAATATTGAATAATTTGTAGATAAAGATATCTAGTCCTCTGGCCAACAGTTCCAGTGTATCGGTTTCGCGGAAGACCTGCTCCTCATTATTAGGGAGCTTGGCACTGATACCCTCATGGCAACAGCCGAGGAAACTACCACGAATGTGGCCACCTGGCTCAGTATCACGGGTCTGGAGGTGGCGGCACACGGAGCTGGTCTGGCTGTCCGCCAGAAAAGCTGAACGAAGCAAGGGTGAGAACATCCGGCTCTTACATCAAGAGGTGCCGATCTCCCAGAACTTACCTCGAAGTTCCTCGGCGTTATAATTGACTCGAATAGACATTCTAGCTCCGAAGACATTAAGGCAGCCGAAATCGAACAGGGCTGTAGCCAGGCTTATGGCGAGCTTCTGTGGTTCCTCGGAATGAAAAAAGAAGAGTTCTGTGGAGGTGGCCAGATCAAAGCTCCTTTATACCTGTACAGTTCTAGCCTAGACCGAATGCGACTCCGTAGCGCTCTTCGACATGGCATCCTGATAGCGGCCAGAGCCTACAGGTCGGTATCGACAAACCCAACTGAAGTTCTGAAAGCTACAACACTTCCAGATCTGGAGATCGTTTCCAGATCCTCCGCATACAGAGCGATTAGGGCTGGTGTGGATGAGGCTCGGGTCAAGAAGGAGCAGAGGGACAAGACGTTGGCTAAATGGCTTGTCAGGTGGGAAGTGGCGGTAAAGGGAAAGTGGACTAAGAGGTTGATACCAGATATTACACGGCAAACTTGACCACTTCTTGGCCCAGCTTCTCTCAGATCACGGTTATTTTGGGTAGTATCTAGCCAAGATTGGTAAGTAACCATGCCCTAAGTGCGCCAACAGTGGCTCTCCCCAAAACACCCTTGTGGAGTGCAGTACGTGGTCGGATCATAGGAGGCAGAACTCGGCACCCAAGTTAGCGCTGACACAGTAGTGGGTTTGATGCTGGAGAGTAAAGATAAGTGGACTGTGATGGAGCCAACGCAGTTCTTTGTCACAAGGACACCTTCACGAGACGCAAGGCGACGGGAGCGGCGATAGAAAATTAACGACAACAGCAGCGAGCAGCCTGGGTACCAGGTGTAAATGTGCGAGAGAGCCTTTGGAGTCACTGATACCCGGTAACAAAAGTGAGATGATGTTTAGTGGGTAAAGACTATTCAGGAGGAATAGACTATTCAGAAGTCCCACACACATCTGTTTAGAAGAGGCGTGTGTAAGGCATTTCTCTTCTCAAAAAAAGCCTCTGGTCGACGATTCAACCGTTTAAAATACACCGTAAGATAGAAAAGTGCCTTTAACTGAAATTTGTTTGACTTACAGTTACTATAACAGTTCAATGTATTTAGTAACTGAATTAATTAGGTCCTTAGTTGTTGAAGACTTTAAAAAAAATAAATCTGCTTGTTTTAATTTCAGATGGCCAGTTGGATGGCTTCATTAGCAATTCCTGTTGAGTTATATATATTTTCTAGTTTTCGCTATTTCTCATTAAAACTCCTGACCTCTAATAATACTGATACTAATCTGATTAGTTTACTTTAAGTATTTTCACTTAATGAGAAAAACGTGTTTTACTAAATTCAGTTTTGATTATTACAATTGATTTGATGCTTGTATGAATTTATTTGTTTGGATTTTTCTATAACAGATGATAAAACCCGTTATGGTTAAATTTTAACTTGAAGTGATTTAGGCTAAATAATTTATTGAGGATTTATATTACATTATATTTATATTTCACTTTACAAAATCCTGTTTATATTATATATATAAAATTATAAATTATACATTAATAATTGCTAAAATTTAGGTTACAGGACTTGCGGGGCGAGTTCACAATGTGTTCTTCCACTCTGGCCCTTTCTTCTGCTTCAGATGACAGAATTCTTTGTCAGCCAAGTATTTTTGCTGTACTAGCAATATTTTAGACGTTACTGGCGTACTAATATCCATTTTATATGGAGCTACTTTTGTTGTCAAGAATATGCCAGATTAATGTACAACTTCTTATTAAAGTCTAAGAAAATGCTAAGGTATGATTTCAAAATTTCCAAATTCAAAAATAATACGAGCCTTTAAGAAGTTACTTTTAATTTAATTATTTCGAAATCAAATACATCCTCGGTTTCATTTTTTACACTTTGTTTTGATTTTAATTTGGATTAACTAGAAGTAAAATGCCTAGTGCAATCGTTTCACCTTCTTCAGATGATGACAATGATTTGCAAAGAATAACAATTTAGTCTGTATTCTATCTAGTTTCTTTCACATTGCATTTTGCTGTTTTTTTTTCATTGACTATGGAGGCTTCTACTTCATTATACATTTTACTCACAAATTAAACACAATATTTACTTTGTTTTGTATAACAGTTATTTATTACTATTATTAAATAACTGTTATACAAAACAAAGTAATTATTGTTTTTTTTTAGGATAGGTTAACAGTAGACTATGGGATTGAATAATATATTAGTCTCGGTCAAGAGTACGCTAGAGTACTGCACAATGCATTGGGATAGGTCAAAAGTACGCCAGGATAACTAATAATTTATTGGGATAGGTCAAGAATTTGCTAGGGCAATTAATAATTTATTAGCCTAGGTCAAGAGTACGCTAAGACAATTCACAATTATTTGGTATAGGTCAAGAGTAAGTTGGGAAAATGAATAATTTGCTAGCATGATTTAAATATATATAAGTATGCACTAATAAATATTCATACAGTCAACTGAACTCCTGATTTACTTACAACATAAAAAGCTGCTTCTAATGACGAAGAAAAATGGCGTATTTTCATTTGTTCGAGCACAAGAAGCCTAAAATGTATTTCACTTCACAAAGTGATATGATAAGCTCCATTCCAGTCGTATACTCTTCATCTTAGGGAGACTTATGCGAAGTTAATGGAGTTAAAGAAAACTCAAATTTCGAAGTATAATTCTTGTATGATGGTCGTGTTTCCTTGGCGATACATTTTATAAACTAAATTTTTAAAATTGTAATTTAATTATTGATTGACGTTTGCAGTATTGATGAAAATAAAAGTCGTTGTAAGAATTAATTTCTCGGAGCGTACTTTATATTATTATTATAATAGTTGGTAGTTTTTTTTTTTTTTTGTAGAGAAATTAATTCTCAAAATTACTTGAATTTTAAATTGTTTTACCATTGTATTATTATAAAAAGTAATTTTAGATGATCATTTATAAACATAAAGTTTTATTTTATGTTTGAAACCTAAATATAAAATGTATAAGTTTGGATGATTTATGCGATTCTTGGTAAATCAGGATTTACAAAATTCCTATCTATAAATAGGATAACAGGATAACCGTGTAAGAAACAACAACAGTCTAAGAAGAAATGTACTATCTTTGGGCAGATCTTGACAGGCTAAAAAATATTCCAAAGACCTAAATTTGTAGATCCTGCAAGAATCTGTTTACTCTTACCTGTAAATTAAATAATATATAAATACGAAAACATGAGTCTTATTATTAGTTAATTTTCTACAACGAACTGAAGGATTTTATTATATTTTATTATTAATGAAGAAATTAGTTAAAGCTAAAGACGGCTTAAGAATTATTTGCATCAGATTTTCGACTTTATTTGAAGCAAAACTTTCTGTAAAGCCTTTAGTACGATGACTTTTGTAACCGTATTAATACTCTTTAAAAATATGCATGGGTTATTTTTAGAGAGTTTATATATCTTTAAATATAATCCATGCATCTTTTTGAAGAGTATTAATATGGTTTAGAAAAGTCATCTTTTTGTGGAATCATAAGAACCTTAACGAGAATATTTTTTAACACGTTGTAAAAAAAAGTTTCAGCAACTGGATTGGATTATCTAATTCCACCTCTTATACTTAATCACCAAACGTGAATACAGAAAAAAAAAATAAAAGGGTGTAAAAGGAATTTAACGAGATTAACAAGGTATTCAGAACATATCAATGACGGCAGATAATTTCTTGTAATCTTGTAATTCAAAAATCTGAAAAAAATTACACAACAAAAAACTTCAAATCTTACATTTGGATCAGAAATTATCGAAGCAATGAGTGATGAACAATGTAATTTCACCAGGAAATATTTATATACTGAATTCTTGCTCTTCATCCTAAAAACTGCTGTAGATTAGGTTTTC
The DNA here is from genome assembly GCA_963969525.1 of Ontholestes murinus. Taxonomy (NCBI): domain Eukaryota; kingdom Metazoa; phylum Arthropoda; class Insecta; order Coleoptera; family Staphylinidae; genus Ontholestes; species Ontholestes murinus. Next base: position 12,046,599 of record OZ018391.1, on the reverse strand, counting down.
TTGGCATCATCTAAGTGTTTTACAAGAAAATACTGCAAATCTTTCAGAAGAACTGATAGTTATAATTCAATGTCATAACAAGTTAAATTTGAAGTCCTCTCCATAGAGAAAAATAAGCCAAAGTTGGCAAGAAAATGGTGAAACCTTCATCATAGAGACCTTCTGTAGCAGCAGTGTCATGGAAGCAGGCAAGAATGGAATAAATCATAATAAAATGGAACTCAAGCCTTTCCGTGTGCAATCAAAACTTTTGTAAGAATTTATTGTTACATATGTATTTTTTCGATTTTATTATCTAAGCACAGTGGATAAATAAATACTACTACTACTACTATATATTGGAGCTCAAAAGTAATGTAAAACCCCTTAGATGTGTGTTCTATTAAGCTTCTTTCTAAGCTCTTCAGTATATTGAAAAACCTTGCTAAAATGCCTAGAACTCGTGCAACCCATCGATTTCATCAATTAAGTGATTTTCAAAGAGGACACATTGTTGCTATGAAAGTGGCGGGCTTCAGTTTGAAGGAAATAGCCCGAAGACTCGAAATTACACCCTCAACTGTAATGCGAGTATGGAGAAGATGGAATGAAGAAAATGATTAACGACAGAAACGTTCTGGTAGACCTAGGGTGGTCAAGAACGTTACCTAAAATTGCTTGCGGTACGTAATCGTCACGACACTCTGCGGCAAGTACGAGATGCCTTTGTTGCAGACGTGTGGTTTCTAGGCAAACAGTTAATCGAACCTGTTTTGAGTGCTACCGATGACTCCGTTGCACAAAGCTCGTCGCTTGGAATGGTATCAAGCCAGATTTAACTGGGATGTAGAGTGGAACTTCATTTGCTTTAATCAAGATGTGTCAAGATTTTGCTTAGAGGCCCATGATGGACAAGAGTTTGCCTTAGGACGTCACACAGCCAATGCCAGGGGAATTGGCTGTGTGGCCAATGTTAGGTGTTCATTAGGGGTAGTCTAACAGCCCAATGGGATATTGCTGAAGTTTTGATGAGGAAAAACACTTGTTATGTTCCATATTGTTACTTTTATTTTCAGTTTCCTGACACGTGTTTCGATCATACTGCTGAAGTTGTACAACCTATTGCAATACCATACATTGAGACTATCTCAAACGCCATTTTTCAGCAAGATAACGCCAGGCCGCATATGACCCATCAAACCATGGACTTTATACAAAATTCTGGCGTAAAGCTTTTAGATTGGTCTGCAAGATCCCCTGATTTATCGCCGAAAGAACATCTATGGGATAGCATTGGAACAATACTTCAGCTATTTACACAGCCACCAAGGACTTTAAACAAATTGCGCATCTGTGTTCAATAGTCCTGGGATCACTCGCCACAAGAAGGCATCGACCACTTGATTTGGTCTATGCCTCTCCGAGTTAGAGAGTGCTACAACAACCGCGGCGGGCCAAAACATTATTGATTTTTTATCTGTTTTTGTTTTGTTTAATCTGCACCAAATTGTAATCGTTTGTTCTGACACGAAAACTGAACATAAATTTAATACAAAAACGTTTAAAACATTATTCTTTCTGGGTGTTGCATTAGTTTGAGCTCCAGTGTAGAAACTCATTTTATTTATTGGTAACAATTATGGTATCTTCCATAAATTTAAATTACTGATTTATGTGATTATTATATTCGCTATATACTTACTGAACAAGCGCACAATTTCACTGCCGCGAGGTTACTTACGTAATCGGTCAATCAATCAATCAATCAATCGGGTCGACTCACCTGGAAAACGAAAAGAAAAATATATGGTTAGAACTGGTTTGCGTATGTTTCGCGGTAGAGGGCTAATTGCCGGACAGGATACGTTTCGCGGATTAGATAATTAAATAAGTAATGGTTACGAGTTATTATTTGTCATTTGTCGTTACGTATAATTACGCGTTGGACTTTTTTCGAGAGCAAATAACCACTAAAAGAAGGTTATGCTCTCAATTGATGGAAATACTATGTATTTTGAGGTGCTAGCATAGAACCAAACCATCAATACAGCTCTGTACTGTCGCTAATTGAATAAACTGAATGAATCCATCAACGAAAAATGGCTAGAAGTGGCAATTCGTAAAGGTATTGTGTTCCACCATGACAACGCGAGACAATACACAAGAATACACAGAAGTTGCTGGATCTTGGAGGGATTTGATGGACCATTTACAAAAATCACCAGACCTATTATTTGTTTTGATCTTTGCAAAACTCTTTAAATGGTAAGTAATTCAATTCAGACAATGATATCAATCAACACTTACTTCAGTTTTTGTTTAGAAAGTTTTTTAAGCGTGGCATTATGATGGTACCCAAAAGATGGCAAAAGGTTATTGTAAGAAATCTTTAATTACAATTTGTAAGATCATGTTAGAAGACAATTAAATACATAATTAATTGATTGAAAAATTATCCTTAGTAAAACCTAAAATGTTATTTATGCTTCAACTATATAAATAAGTTAATTGCTTATCTATTAACGTAAATTTACGTTTATTTTCAATCTTTAATGATAAAACTATTGAATAATATAAAATTTGCTCCAACTACTCTGCTATTAATTTATTGGAGCCCAGTAGATAAATATTTTCTTGATGAATGTTTCACGGTAATGATTAATAAGTCGCTGATTAATAATGCACAGGGAATTTCGATTTATCGCTTTATTTACTGAGATTTGTTTACCGCCGCTGTCTTATAGTCACACCGGCGACTATTTTTAGTTCCCGACTATTTATAAAAATTTTCCGCGGCTACTGAAAGAAAGCATATTCTAACCTGTTACATAACTTCATCGGGCAGGCCGTTTATAATATGGCGCTTACTTCGATATTCACTTGAATCAAATATGCTTGGTATACACATTAGATTAAAAATGAATCAATTGAAGGGGATGTAAATCAATAACGTATTGAGGCTTTGGATTAATAATTAATAATAATCTTTATTTTCAAAATGTCATTTACATGTTACAGAGTAAAAATAGTGTCAGATTAATGGTACAATAAACTATTTGTGTTATTTAGAGATGTTTCTTAACTAAATATTAATCTCTGGATTGTTTTAATAACTGAATAGTTGAGGCTGTGATGGAGAATTGGCTACCTGGTACTTTAAACTACGTTTAAACTATAAAATATTAAGCTATTTAGATTAGGAATTTTGGTCGGTATTGTTACATCAAATTCAAAGGTTAGAATGTAATTAGCATGGATACATTTAGGCTAAGATAAATTCTTTCATATACAGTTTAATTTTATATCTGTTGTTTCTAATCTAATCCATAGCTAAGTTTTTCAAAGTTTTTAAAGCATTTAAATTTATTACTATTGTTTTCCATAATTTGTATTAACTCTATAAAGCATTTACATTTATAACGAGATAATTTCTACAATTTCAAAGGAATTCTAACTATACACAAGTTGTTTTAGTCAGATTTTCATTATCCACTTTTACCTACACTAAACATTCTGCGAATTTTATATTAACTAATATTTAATACAAACACTTTTTACACTAATATATTTTATCTTTATACCTGACATAAACGCAAAACGTCGCCCCATAAACAACGAGCATAAACGTCCCTGTTTAATAATTCCGGCCATCTTAAAAGCTAAACGAACGCAATATTTTCCCCTACCGGCTAAATAATAAATGAACCTCTGGTAGCTCATAACATCCTATAAAAATTAATGTACCGCTAAACACACACACATGTATATAGAAGAAAAAATAAATTATTTCCCCATAACCGGGGTAAAAAAATATGTATGGCTTCCCTTTCAGAGCGGATTACATTCATCCCGTTTTGTTTGGATAAAAAAAAATTACGGGAATATATCAAAATATCAATCTTGATAAGGTAAATGGCTCGCGACTGATGAATTTATTATTCAAAGTGTGGCAGGGATGAATAAAAGATACGGTGGAAAATAAATTGGCTGAATCTATATCCAGAGACAGCCGTTTCCAGTGGTTAACATGATTTGAATGACCCGGGGGTTCATGAATTATTCATAAATATGGACTTGGGGAATCAATTCATTTCCGTTGGCGCACACACACCCATACACACACACGCACGCACGTATATACAGGGGCACAAAGGTGAATTGAAATTGCGTACGTAATTTATTGAATAATTAATCACATCGGTAGTATAAGGAAGTAATTTTTATTAGGTGTCAAAGGGACGAATTTAAATTACCCTTCAATATTGAAACATGATGTTTCTGAATTTTCTAATATTATTAATAATAATAATAATACCGTCGCATTACACTCCTCCCAGTAATATAAAACTTTTCGTATCCCTCCTCAAGCAAAAACTTCAGCAATAATTCATCATCCACATCTCAGAATACCAGTTTGGTTTCCTACTCCCAAAAAATAACCAATCTTCCTCTATTCACCCTAACATCCAATAGACAATCCAATCAAATAAAAGGTCTTAAATCGATAATTTTATTTCTAAATATTTAAAAAAAGCTTTTGGTTCAGTTTGGCACATTGCTCTCCTAAATAAATGCTTCCGTTTAAATATACCACCTCACTTAACTTCCTATCCAACAGAATTACTGAAATCAGAATTAAGCAAACTCTTTCGGATTCGGAGTACAATAAGTAGTACCCCAGGACTCTTCTTTATCACTCCTCTTTAATTACATTTTGTCACGATCTATACAGGGTGCATTTTTTTTAAATATTGTCTGTGGGGGATCTCAGGAACTATAAGGGATAGAAAAACGATTAACTGGGGAAAGAAGTGAAGATTTACGTGGCGAATAAAATTACACTTTCAAGTTTTCAAAAAAGTCAAGGGTAAATAGATATTTTGAAAAAAAAACAATAAAATGTTATTTCTTTTTCAAATCAAAATATCTCGGTTGTTATGACAGATAGCAAAATAACTGCAGAGGACAAATGTATGCATATTAATAAAATATATTTAGAAAATCTTTATCATCATTATTTTAGGTGATATGACTTCTTTAATACTAATTTAAAAAAATTTAAATCTGCATCATATGCCGAAAAATAATGGCGACAAATATACTTAATTTTGAATGGAAGTTTCAGATTTAACAAAATACAAGAAGCAATTCTAGAATATACATGAAGTCTCGATGAAAATTTCAATTCATGCAATTTTTAGAAAATCTGTGAAAATGTTGTGTATAAGATAAAGAAGGAAATAGTGAAAAATTCTCAAGAAATTTGAAGATATAATGCTAAAAAGTTGTAGAAACCTTGGGGAAAATTCCAAAACCATTGAAAAATAGCCTTGTAATAAAAAGAACAAATAAAACAGGAAAATCTAAAACTTATGGGCAGATAGACCGAAGGTTAACAGCTCAAACGGACCGACTGACCATTATTTTAAATTAGAATGTATTTGTTCTAAATATATATTTTTGTTGGTCCAAATAAAGATGTTCTCTCTCTCTCTCTAAAACATACTAGAAAATGGACCGGAAAACAATTTGTTCAATGTAAAAAAATGCTGGAAAATTGTAGAAACTTCCAAGATAACATTTTCAAATTGAATGAGAGATTGTGGAAAAATTCCAGACATCACAAAGAGGAATGAAGAGAACATTAACAAAAATTTTGGAAAATTTTAATTACACAATTTTGCAAAATTTTAGAGTCGTGGAAGGAATACTAGAATAAAAGAAAAATTTTATAAAAAAGCATTTGTTCAATTTAAAAAAATATATCTTGCCAAAGTCTTCAAGCAAAAAATATTTTTGGACAAGGTTTTGGCAAGCTCATGGCCGTGGTTCTTCCAAGTGAGAGCCGAATCGAGATGAAGTACTAAAAAATTTACAGATATCTCTGTTAAACTATTGATAGAAAATTTCATACTTGGTTTTATTTTCATTAAGAGACAGTTCACTTGTAGCGCACCAAGAGGAAACGATGTTCAGACGTTGAGTATCAATTTGCTGAACCTCATCCTTTGTAGTGCTCATGCTTACCACGGTCATCATTTGCGAATAATAATACACATGGGCCATAAAGGGACTTTAGGAGCTCACTAATAAATATTAGAAAAAGAACAGAAATTGACCCTTCAGGAACCCTATGTAGTATGGGTAGTATTGATGATCTTTTACAATTCACTTCCATTTCTTGTGCTCCGTTGTTAAGTTAAGTTAAAATTATATTTAGCCAGTTTTTTAAGCAAAAAATTATGTAAAACACAATCAAATGCCTTGCTCAAGTCCAAAAATGACCCTTTACCATAAGACCTCTCAAAACATTCAACTATTATCTAGTTTAAATCCTGGAGGGCATTTACAGTTATTTTTTTCAAAATAATTTATAATTTGTGTTTCCGAAATACACTCAATAACCTTTGAGATGATAGGTAATACAGATTTTAGTCTATAGTTGCCAGGATCATTAAGATTAAAAATAGGTAATGCTTTTGCCAGTTTACGTCTGGATATACAGAGGTAGAAATTGAAATATTTATAAGTATAGATAATGGCTCTATCAAAATATCTTTTATTTATTTAATTATGTCGGTGTTAAACCCATATATATCAAGGGCAGAACTATTTTTAAGTTAATCAATAGCTGCTCTTACTATAATCTGTGAAATTGGTGAAAATTCAAATTGCATAGATCTTAATCTGAATATCAAAGCTAACTGTTACTTGTGGTAGTGTACTGTATAGTTTTTCAGCTACTTTTGTAAAAATAAGTTAAATTCTTCATAAGACACATCGCTTTCACATTTGGAGGAGTTGCTTAGACCGACCAGGTTCATTATTTATAGCAGACCATTCGTCTTTTGATTTTTTGCATGCTTAAATATGTCATCTGTAATTTGACATTTTTTTTTGTTTTAATTGCCTCTGTGTAATAACTTCTAAACTTATCGCGATCTATTTTTGACCTTATCGTAATGCTCCTGTAGAAGTTTCATAGTATCTCTCATTTTCCTAAGTTCCTCATCAAACCACATGTAAACAGACTTATTGTTACATGTGTAAGTTCGAATAGAAAACGACAAACCTCTAGATTGTTAAATTTAATTAATAAGTGTTGACCATTTCTCTCGAGGATTTGATTTAGCTCTGTGATTGTATAAAACTAAAATTTATGAAATTTTCTTAATAGGGTTAATAAAGCTGTATTGAAACAACCAACCTGATTGATCATTACAATCACTTAAAGCCATTGTATCTACATCAGAATTGCTTTTAAAATTGGTATTGAAATCTCCTCCTAAAACCACATGATTTTGTTGATGGCTGATTTTGTCCAAGAATGAAGAATGATATGTTTAAAAATACATTAAATTTGCTTGTAGAACTGTTTTAACTGTTTTAGCTTTCAATGTTTTGCTAAAATTTTAAATGTTTTATTAAACAATATATTAAACCGATTTTAAATAAATTTTGTAACAACATTTTTTATTGACAATGTAATTTTCATAAAAAAATAAAATTCCAACTATTTTAAACTATTTTTAAACATTTTAAATTACATGTGTAAGTTGCTTATAGAAATGTATCTAATTTTACTACTAGGTAATTTTAAACTTTGTTTAATTAATTTTTGAACTATTTGAATAAGTTTTTAAATTCTCAAGCTATTTTTTGCTGTTTATTTTGCAAATATTTTAACTGTTTTTAACAAATTTTAATTTTGTTTAATTTTAATTTTTTTAAAGTTCGAAGGATAATTAAGTAGTTGAATCAACAATTTTAATCTTTTTAAATTTACTAATTTAATTCCATTATTTTTTTAATAAACATTTTTTGGACACATTATTTTTCAAAAAAATTCAATAGTTTTTATTTTTCATAAAATTATTACTATTATTAAAAGAATCTATTTAATATTTTTCTAGAAAGTTTTTATTTATTTTTAAATTTCAAACTTTTTTTATTTTTATAATTGTAGATGTATTTTTAGAAACTTGTTTTTTTAAATTCAAATAAAATAAACTTAATCTAACTGCTTTTTAGGAAATTTTTCATTGTTTTTTTTTTAAATTTTTATTCTTTTTCTTGTAAAGCTATTTTTTCAACTGTATTTAGTAAATTTTAATATCTGTGTTTTCTAAAGAGGTTTAAGTTTCTCTTTAGAAAATTTTAACCTATATTTTTTTAGAAAAATTTCGATTGTTAATTTTTGAAGAATTTGAAGACAACTAAATTTTCAGCTGTTTTAAAAAATATATTAATTTTTTGTAATTTTTTACACTTCACCTAGACAAATTTCAAACCATTTTAAGAATGTCTTCAAAATTTTTTTATTCTTAGCTTTAATTTCACTTAAATTTATTATAATTTCATTTGTTTAATTATATTATTATTATTTTCTGTAAATTGGATTTTCCGTTAATAAATATTATCATATTATTATTATAACTGTTTTGAGCACAACTTTGATAACAAATCTGTATACACTACTTAGCTGTTTAATTTCCAGTAAAGTTACAGTTGTTTTATATCAAATTTTAAATGAATCATTAGAAAATTTACATTTATTATTTTTTTCTCTGTTATTTGTCCCTAAAGTAGTCATATTTTACGACCTACCTCAATCAATAATGAATTAGGATTGTGTACTCTTGACCTATGTTTAAAATGTATTCACATATTTATTATTTTAGGAAAGTTTACAAAAAATTGAATTATTTTTCTGAATAAAATATAACTACAGCGTACTCCTGACCTACCTCAAAGAACTGTGCATTGTCCTAGGGTATGCGTAACCTAAATTAAATACTTCCATATATCTTCGAGTTAATAAAAGTTATCCTATTCTAGTTTAATACTGACCTACCTCAAATATATTAACAAAGTGACAGATCAAAAATTAGCAATTGCAATACAACATTTATTGATCTCTGGAGAGTACACTCAAACGTAGACTGATAATATAAATGATTAAGATAGACTAGGCTAATGTATTATTCATTGAGGTAGGTCAAGAGTACGCTAGGTAATGTAAAGTGCAATACAAAATTTATTGATGTCTGAAGAGTACACTCAAACGTAAACTAATAATATAAATTATTAAGATAGACTAGGCTAATGCATTATTCATTGAGGTAGATCAATGATACGCTAGGTAATGTACAATTTATTGATGTAGGTCAGGAGAACGCTAGACCAATATGAAGATATTTTAGGTAGAATAGAATTACGTTAAGCCTATGATTACATTGTGAGCGAGAAATAAGATTGGATGATTAAAGGCATTTAATAAAAGTTTAAACAGAACAATGGATTTTACTCCGACAATAAATTTTACAATAATACTTTAAAATAAATAATCGCCATTACAAATAATACTTCGTGGTCTATAGCCAATTTACTACACAAGTTTATATAATTATGATTGATTAAAAACTAAGGAAATTTATTACGACTTATTAAAATCAATTGATAATGATTGGCGTCCATTTTTAGGCCTATGTTAGGCAATCATGAAATTATTTTATCTTCAACAATTATGCGCTACGACCTAATAATAATAATAATAAGACAATAGCCTGCATTTTTTTAAACCGCTAAAAATAGCCTGCAATTGCCTTGATTAAGCTATTTGGACGAGATGAGTCAAGTCGAGCCTTTGCCCGATAAGTGCACTCGACGAATACGAGCCGATTAAAACCGCGGCCTCTTGAAATGTTTTTGCACCTACCAATTAGTTGTAAAGCTATAAAAGCGACCGTAAAAAAAACTCGAAATCGAAATAAGGTGTCCGAAAAAATAAGAAAAATAAAATAAGTAGTGCGCGCAGGAATGTGCCAGAACGTTGGTTTCCCAAAAATTATTATCTGTGCGTGCTAGCACCGTTTACACGAAAATAGAATGAGAAAGCTCTGGACTTTATAAATATTTCTGGGGGGAGTGCTGAATTTATGGAAAGATTAAATATTTGGCTTTGACGCCGTACACAATTGCTTCGTACTATTATTATATGTGTATCATATTTTATATTGTAAACTATTAAAATTATTAAACAGATAACCTAGAGAAGAAAATAGCTAGGATTCAGTTGGCAATATTGATTATTTTTAGAGGAATGGTCTCTTTCGAAAATGTTCTATTGATGTATAGACATGATCTCACATTTATAGAGAAAATGTGCCTTCTTGAAAAGTAATTCACAGACATGATCAAAACTAAGAAAAGACTCATTCTATCCAATTAAGTAATGTTCAAAAATTATAACCTCAGCCATTACATTTTTACAGATATATCTTCCGAGTTATCGAAATTTGTGAAAAGAACAATTTATCCAAAACAGTTAAGTAGTACACATTTTCAATACTTTTAAAGATTAGGGTTATCAAAATTATTAACAAACAATCACAAAACCGTGTATACATACAATCATTATCTGAATATATAATAATGAGAGTCTTTTGTTTTGTAAATCTGAAGCATCCTTTAAATAGAGTAAACTATAAAATTGAAAGTAATATTGGTAGATATTTTGTTCACTGCACTCTTGACAACAATACAACCATATGAGACATAACAAGTGTTCTAATTCAAAATTAGCCAATGAAAGTAATATTACCTAAATATCATACAATGTATTCTTCAGGAAGTTTAAGTAAGTAAGCTTTATCAATCAGCATGACCTAGATACGTATTTCTATAGTCATTAGTATAAGAATCTCCAATTATCACTAGAGATGATTTCCAAAATTTTGTTACACCTATAATTTAATTTAGTAATTAGACAATTACTAATAACAAAATTTTGGAAATTTTGTTACACCTATAATTTAATTTAGTAATTAGACAATTACTAATAACAAAATTTTGGAAATCATCTCTAATGATAGTTGGAGATCAAGAAACCCCAATAATATACAATTGATTTAAACCATAATACTAATTATTATCCCTGCTACAGACGTTGTCCAATTAACTAATCTTCACTATTACACATCACCTAACATCATTAACTCATAAAAATTACGCCGGAAATGCGGAGAGAAAAAAAACACATCGACACCATCTACAAGTGACAACCAGATGTACCCAAGGCAGGCAGACTCAATTACGTTTCCACCCACTGGATGTCACGGTCTGTGTGCCGCGAAAATTTCCAAGACGACGAAAATTGCTCGGGGAACGGAGGGCAAACAGCTGTGTACAGTCTGCCTGGCGGTATCGATTCGTAACGAGTTGGTGTGTCTATAAAATGGCAGGAAAAAAAAAAGTGAAACCGTCGACGGGCGCGCGCCCATCCTCCGTCCTTGTCTAGAACGGTTTATGACTGTAATTAGAGGACGGGTTTGAGTCTGCGCGGGAATTTATCTTGGCACACGTCGCCTCGAATAACAATAAATCTGTTATTGTTAGACGGTTGCTCAACGGCGCAATTTTCACGAACACCTCAGAAAATGGGCCAATAGCCGGACGGTGGAGGAAGAGGAGGAGGAGGAGAGCGAGAGTTTCCGACAGCTTTGATCTATTCGGAAAGTTTTATGAAGAAAAATATAAAACAGTTACTTTACTACCTCATAAAAATAGACTTCAACGGTCTGTAGGTATTTTCAAACATGTGCTATTATATAATCAACAATCATTTTCTTTAATCAATCTTAGTGGTCTTGGTAAGTCTTTCCAAAAAAAAACATCCATTTAGAAGATTACTTATGCGTAGAAGCTTTATATTGTAAGTTTGAAGCATTTTAAAGCAGGAAATAGCGTTTTCGCATTTGTCATATTTATAAACGTCTAATTAATACAAATCGCTCATGGCAAAATGCCATGGGAGGCCACGCCAATTCCTTAATCATCCGCATTTTCACAATTCTATTTTCTACTAACCATTTTCCATTTTATCACTGTGTGTTTCCTGAATATTCATCTTTAGTAGTCATTCAAAATTATATCATATTATCGTATTCTTAATTCAAACACAAAATCTCTATCCTCTTTAAGGTTCATCATTCCATTCCACTTTAAATATTATTTCTTAATCGTGCTTCAAGGTAAAAATATCATTAAAAGTCCTTTAGGATCTATACAACACCACACTAACTCTAGCTTCCCGGGTAAAGTATCTGGGGTTTATCTTAGATCCTAAGCTGAACTGAAGTAATCATCTTTAAACCAAAGTACAGAAGCTGAACATGGCGCCAAAAAAGTCAAAAGACTCAAATTAAGCAAAAAAATGTGGCTAGTATTAAAAATTGCCAATCTTCTCAACCATAATCCTATTAATTGAAAGCTATCTAAGATATTGGCATAGTTATTTAGTTATAAATATTTTAGAAGTTTTTAATGATCGAAAGTTATAAAGTTAAATTTTATTTCTATTCTAACATTATAAACTGAAAGCTATTTGAGATATTAGAATAGTCATGGAGTTTTAACGCAATCAAATTCAATTTGTAGGGAACAGTAAAAGTCACAAAATTCAAATTAACCAAATAATAGGACTACCATCAGTAATGTATCTACTCTCATATAGCTCTAAATTGAAATAGCTATTAGAAATGTATTTGTGATACTTTTCAAGAACCTAAAAACATATTGATATGCCATTTAAACTGAAATTACTCCCTAAAAATCTAAAGACACGACTAAGGTAAAATCACAAAAGCTTTACTTTTAAGATGTGGTAATCTAAAATTTAAAAAGAGTGATAGACTTCAAATTTCAGTGAACACAGGTAAAGCTCTAGATGTTCAGAAATCTTTGAATTCTGTTTGGCATTAAAGGCTATAGAACAAGTCCTCTAACAGATACCTCAAAGCAACAATTAGAACTTATAAGATTCCATTTAAATGTACAACAGAGAAACATCAAAGAAAACCAACTAGAAATTTGAAATAGCAATTGCTGGAAATTCGAAATTCTCGAAGAGATTAAAACAAAAATTATTGAAAAGTTTCAATAATATAAAATAAAAAATGGTTGAATATCATTGCTGTGAAAAAATACAAGAGAATTTGAAATCTAGAAGATATATTAAATTAAAATTTAGTAAAACATTTCGAAAACATAAAATAAAATGTTTAGAAAATTCTGATAATATAAAAAGTACTCTTTAATACTTATAATAATAGGAAAAGTGGGGAAAATTCTCTAAAAATGGAGGAGAATTTGCAAGTTATCAAAATTTAGATGATATTTTCTTTAAGCATTTTGAAAGATTAATAATCTTGTTGGAAAAATCTAAAAATATTTCTACAAAATTTCATGACCCTTGAAAACTATTCTCCCAAGTTTAAAGAAAATGATGAACGATGGAAGAAAAAATTAAGAGAACAAAATGTGATTAAACTTCTTAAATATTCTAGAGTAAGTTTTGGGGAAATATAGGAGAGATAAAAAATTCTAAAAATCTAAATGAAAAGAATTGGTACAATATCAGGAAATAAGACAAACATTATTAGAAAATTCCGATAAGATAAAACAAGAAATGTTGGAATAGTTATAGTAAAGGGAGAATGAAGGTAAATCTGCAGACATGGATAAAAGAGATGTGGAAAGAAATTAGATGTAGGAGATGCGTAGGTGTAACGGAAGGAGCACATACAATCTGAGGTATGAAAGGTGGTAGGTGTATAAGAGGATACCAGGGTACTTGACTAATAGTGTCATCTCAAATAAAAGAAGAAAAGTATTTCTTTTACAACTTCCAATATTAAAAATCCCAAATTTACTACAAAAAAAACTTACCATGAGTAAACAGTCTTTACTTTCATATAAACTCTATAAATCTATAACATAAATGACACTGAAAGAAGCTTATTAAGTTGGTTTTGGACTATAATAAAAAGTAATCAGTTTCCATCATTCTGTTTTTGGTAGACTTCAATTGTGTCTTCCTCCTCCAACTCCAATACGTTTGGTGTCTCTGTCTCATTGAATCCAATATCAATACGAAAACTCACGAAATGAGTTTTTTAAAAGTGTGTGTCCTTTGATTTTGAACTGAATTACAGCATTATCCTGTCCGAAGACCTTCAAATTGATGTTCTGATTCTGAAGCCTTTTTTAAATCGCCCATTTTTTTTTAAATTATGCGAGTAGTTGGGATTGGTTCAGTACGCAGATTATCGAAATATAAGTGTTCTTCTAAATACTTCTAAGAAGCAACAAATACACGTTGATCTACGAGAAAATAACCGGCTCAAAGCTCACCAGGAAATAGAAAAAGATAAGAAGACAAAGTTGTCATGTAGCGGAGTAAATGCGATTCGGGAGAAAGGTTTGGATGGTGGAAAGGTTTCGTAGGCGTAGCTGTACAAGAATGTGAAGGTATGTATGAGGAGTAATTAAAGGGAAACCCTTCTGGCTATCAGAATGGATGAGAGATGATTGAGTTGGTGTAAATGTTTTGACGAGACTAGAGGTAGTGTTTTTATATGTCAAGTAGAATAGAATGTTGTTTTTATATGAATTGAATCTTCCTAGGAGAGAATGTCATAATTTGGAAGTGAAACTGCTGGATAATCCCAAAAATATTGTTTAAAATTCCACAATCCTTCAAATCAAGAAAATCTCTGAAGTTTGAAGGAAACAAAACAAACATTATCGAAAATCCTTAGCGCAAAACATGACAAAGTGTAGGTTATTAAAAAAAGAAAATATTATGTAAAATTAATAATAATTAAACAAAAAATTCGAGAGAACTAAAAGAAACCTTCAAACCTTCTTTTGGCCAAAATTGTATATATAGTTATAGACCAAAGATGAGTAAATAAATAAATAATTTCTAATTCTCAAAAATGGATGGGAAGTGGAGAAAATTTCTATAATACAACAATAAATGTTATAAGAAGACTGAATCTTCTTAGAGAAAATTATAACAACTTGAAAGTATAATTACTATATAATTCCAAAAATCTTATTTAAAAATCGAAAATCTTTCAAAAAAAATGAGACCCTTTAAGACGAAACTGAGAAAGTGTACATATTAAAAAAAGAAAATATGATGGAAAATTAATAAGAAATTAAAAAGAATAGTCTAGAAGTTAAAAAATAGAAAGTTCTAGAAAAATTGAAGAAATATCTTGCAATTTAGAGGAAAAAATAACATAAATTTGCAAATTTCAATAAATTACAACAAGACGCCATAGAAAGTGTAAAAAACTCAAAGAAGTGGAGTAAAATGATAAATTCATTGGCAAATTCTGTAAAAAAATATTGCAAAATTCTGAAAGTCTAAAAAATTGATTGGAAATTTCTTAGAATAAAATTTGTGTCCAGTGCTAAACTTTTAAAAAACTTTAAAAGATTCAATAAAAAGTTCTTAAGAAAAAAATTGAGTGTTTTGAAAAAAATTGAAGAAATCTTACTTTAAAAATGAAATTTATAGATAGATAATCTCCAATAATAAAAGTGTTTTTGCACAAAAATTCTACAAATTCTATAAATAAAATAGAGAAGAATTTTGAGGAAGAGGTTCACATTTTGGAATAGAAATTATTGTAAAATTCTAAATGTCTCGAACAGACATTTCTTAAAAAGTCCAGGAAGTTTTAAATAATCTCCAAAATTTGATGCAAATAAACGAAATTAACAAATTCCTCCTAAATTCTTCTTGGAAGATATTATAACAATTTATAATGTATAATTTGATAACTCTTATTTAAAAATCCAAAATCTTTCAAAAACATCTCAGAAGTTTGAAGGAGCAACAGAAACAATATTGGAAAAACATTTAAGAGAAAACTTGAAAAAGTGTAGGTTATTAAAAAAAGAAAATTTGGTGGAAAATTAATAAGAAATTAAAGAGAAATCTCTAGAATATTAAAATACAAAATTTTAGAAGAAAGATCTTGCAATAACATAAAATAAAAGTTCCAATAAAAATAAAATAAATATTTGGAGATTCTAATAAAATGCAACAAGACATCAAAAAAAGAATAAAAATTTAAAGATGTCGAGTAAACTGATAAATTAATTACCAAATTCTGGAAACAATATATTAAAAATCCAGAAAAGAAATCATTGGCAATTTCTGGCATCTTAGAATAAAATTCGTGCGGTGCTAAACATTTATAAATAATTGGAGGGTCAAATAAAAAGTTGTTAACAAAAAATCTAAAGAAATGAAGGCAACTTACTGAGAGAAATAAATGAAATTATTTCAAGATAGATAATCTCAAAAAAAAAAATAATTTTTGCACAAAAATTCTAGAAATCTAAAAGAGAAGAAAACAATTTTGATATATTTCTCTTAAATTCTTCGTACAAAAATTTATAACAAGTTGGAAGTGAAATACAAAATCTTTTCAAAAAAAATTCAGTAGTTCGCAGGAACAACAGAAATAATATTGAAAAACCGTTGAAGACAAAACTTGAAAAAGTGTACGTTATTAAACAAAGAAAATATGCTAGAAAGTTAATAAGAAATTAAAGAGAAAACTCTAAAAAGTTAAAATAGAAAATTCTAGAAACCTCGAATAAAGATCTTGTAATAACATGAAAGTATTTCTAATTAAAAATTAAATTCTAATAAAATACAACGACGCATTATAGATAGTTTAAAAAAATGAAAGAATTTAAGTAAAATCATAAATTAATTACCAAATACTGGAAAGAAAATATTCTAAAAGTTTAAAAAAGAAATAATTGGTAATTTCTAGCATCTTAGAATACAATTTGTGCAGTGCTAAATATTTCTAGAAAATTGGAAGGTCAAACAAAAATTTGTACAACATACTGAAAAAAAATGAAATTTTACGATAGATAATCTCCAAAAATAAATTTTAGTTTGTGCACAAACATTCTAGAAATCTTGAAAAGAGGGGAGACGAATTTTGAGAAAAAAGATCGCAATTTGGAATAGAAATTATATCATATCTCTATCTTCTTTAAGGTCCATCATTCTATTCCACTTTAAATCTTATTTCTTAATCGCGCTTCAAGATAAAAATATCATTAAAAGTCCTTTAGGATTAATTAAGCTACCCGGGTAAAGTATCTAAATGGTCAAAAAACTCAAATTAAGCGAAAAAATGTGGCTAGCATTAAAAATTGCCAATCTTCTCAACCATACTCCTATTAATTGAAACCTATCTAAGATATTGGCATAGTTATTTAGTTATAAATATTTTAGAAGTTTTTAATGATCGAAAGTTATAAAGTTAAATTTAATTTCTATCCTAACAATATGAACTGAAAGCTATTTGAGATATTAGAATAGTTATGGAGCTTTGAAGTGATTAAATTCAATTTGCAGGAAACAGTAAAAGTCATAAAATTTAAATTAATCAAATAATAGGACCAGCGTCAGTAATATATCTACTCTCATATCGCTCCAAATATAAATAGCTATTAGAAATGTCTTTGCGATACTTTTCAAGAACCTAAAAACATTGATATGCCATTTAAACTAAAATAACTCCCTAAAAATCTAAAGACACGACTTACCTTTGAGATGTGTTAATCTAAAATTGAAGTGCGTAATAGACTTTAAAATTTCGATTAACACATATGAAGCTTTTGTAGCACGAGATTTTCAGAAAACATTCAACTTTGTTTGGCATAAAAGTATATAGAAGTCCTTCAAAAGATACCTCAAAGTAAAAATTAAAAACACTTATTATTATCTTATTCTTCCTTTGGTCCAAAATAAACACTTGCCCATGTTATATAAGGAATCAATTTTTATATACAACAAACAAGGAGCAAAGAAAACCAACTAGAAAATTGAAATGACAATTGCCGAATAAAACGAACATTATTAAAAAGTTTCCATAATATACAATAAAAAGTGGTTGAATATCATTGCTGTGAAAAAATGGAAAAGAATTTGAAAACCAGAAGATAAATTAAATTAAAATTCACGAAACTCTTAAGGAAATAAAACAAAACTTATTGGAATATTCCGATAGAACAAGTGGCTAAATACACTGCTGGTGAGGATGCCATCATCCAGTATTATGGGTTTGAGTGGAAGAACACTACTTGAACTCAGCCCGCATGTTCCCTGCTCTAAATTCTTAAGTAGTTTGTAAATTTATATTATTTGTTATAATTTTTTTAAGTGAACATGTAAAGCAAAATCAATAAAACAATAAAACAATGTTGGAATATCGTCGTAAAAATGATTAGGTGAAAATAAAACAAAAATTACAACAAAATTCTGACAATACATAAAAAGAGAAGTAAAATTGTTGAAACTGGAGGAGGGAGATTCTCGAAAATAGAAAGAAAATTTGTAGAAAAATTCTAGAAATCCAAAAGAATTATTACAAGAAGATTGAATATTCTTAGAGGAAAATGTCACAATTTATAAGTGAAATTGCTGGATAATTCGAAAAATTTTGTTTAAAAGTCCACAATCCTTCAAGAAAAAGAACTTTGAAGATAACCTTGATGAAAATTCTTGTAGTTTAAAGGAGAAAATAATACAAAAATATTATAAAATGCCAATAAAATGAATCAAGACGTCATAATAAATTTAAAATATTGGAGGAGGAAGAGGACTTATTGAAACATTTAAAAAAAATAGAAAAGAATATAATTTTTAGAATTTTAAGAGAACTATTTTGCAGTAATAAATATTTCTAAGAATATTAGGTGAAAATAAAACAAAAGCTACAACAAAATGCTGATAGATAAAAGAAGGTGTACAATTGTAGAAAATAGAGGTGGGATATTCTCGAAAATAGGAAGAAATTTTGTTGAAAAATTCCAGAATCCATATTGTAATAAGAAGATTGAATATTCTTACAGAAGAATGTCATCATTTGGAAGTAAAATTGATGTATAATTCCAAAGTTTTGTTTAACAATCCAAAATCTTTCAAAAAAATCTACGAAGTTTGAAAGAAACAAAACAAACATTATTGAAAAAATCCTATAAGACAAAACTTGAGAAAGTGTAGTTAGTAAAAAATAGGATAAACCTTTTTTAATTCCAATTCTTCACACCTGATACTTTCATGAATTTAATTTACTGTACCTACTGTAGGATGCATATTCATAATCTATTGGAGATTATCATTAATCAGTAAATCAATATTATAATCATCCTTCAAAATGAATTGATTGTTAATTATCTTTCAAAATTAATCATATTATAAATCAACTTATTCTAATTTAAATCCTTATCCGTAACCATCTATCAAGGTAAATCATCTAAGTATAATTTAATTTAGTAATAAATCATTCTTTGGCCCTAAGTACAGCACTAAGATTAAGAGACAAAGGCACGTGGTGTCCAAAGGCTGACCGAATTAGGTATGGGGCAATCCTTGGAAGAGCGACTCAGAGGGACGCTCTTCTAGGAAAGTGTTAGCCCCATATTACTCCGACCTACCTTTTCGAAAGACACTACACGTCACAAAACTCTGAGGCTTCTGAAGCTACTATTGATGGATGAAGCAAAAAATAAGAAAGGAACAAGCGCAGGCATATATTGTACCGAACTGAATCTAGATATAGAGGAACTCTACAATCATCCAGTTAGTTAGTGCCCAAAAAAAAACTTTTATCCACGATTAAAAAGAGAAAACATCTACATCCACACAGACAGTAAAATCAGTCTTGCTATCTCAACATATCCCAAGGTATCATCAAGACTGGCAAATTAATTTGTTATGGCACTGGAGAAGGCATTTGTAGTTAGCAGAATTGCCCAATCCTGGGCCAAGGCACACTAAAAGATGAAAGGAAACTATAGGTCAGATGCTCTAACATCTAAGCATCTTTGAAAATCACTAAGAGGCCGATTCCCCTATACAAAAGCAATCTCTCAAATATACTGCAACAACTAGCAGAACACAAAACAAGGTGATAGAACCTCACTAGAAGGGGAACCAGCCGATTCATAAATACACCTTGAGGGTTGTGAGGCCGTTCTAAAATCGGCCAGTTCAAGGTCAGAAGATGTTGTTGACTTTGACCTTCATATGACTTTGAACTCGAACAACCTTGGCTTTCACAATTTTTTACAATTTATTCCGATTAGTAAAAAATTGTGAAACCAACCAAGTGTCTCATTATAAACAACCCGTAGCCTTCAAGTTGTAATGACCTTCAAGTCACCTTGACCTTTAAAACACATGGTATCCTTCTAAAAACATAAAAAAACTGTTTAAAGTTATCGAAAATGGAGGGGGAGATTTTTGCAAAATGGAAGAATGTCTGTAGAAAAATTATAGAAATCTAGAAGAATTATTACGAGAAGATTGAATCTTTTTATAACAAAATTTAACAATTTAGAAGTGAAATTGCTGGATAATTCAAAAAATCTTATATAAAAATCCACAATCCTCCAAGAAAATCTCTGAAGTTTAAAGAAAACCAAACAAATATTATTGGAAGAAACAAAACATGAGAAAGTGTAGGTTATCAAATAAAAACAAAATTATACTGGAAAATTAATAAAAAAGAAAATTCGAAAAAATTAAAATAAAACATATTAGGAAATTCTAGAAACCTTGAAGAAAATTCTTAAAGTTTGGAGGAGAAAATAACACAAAAATATTTGCAAATGCCGAAATAATAAATCAAGATGTTATAATAAATTTGAAATATCAAAGGGAAATGATAAAATATTTGTCAAAATCTGAATATACTGGTAGTTTTTAACATCTTAAGAGAACAGTTTTGCAGTGCTAAAGATTTCTGAAAATATCAGGTGAAAATAAAACAAAATCTATTACAAAATTTTGACAATACATCTAAAATATCAAATTCTTAAAGATGGATGAGAAAAGGTCTTGAAAAATAAAAGAAGATCTGGAGAAAATTAATAGAAATCAAGAAGAATTTTTAATCTTCTTAGAAGAAATTATAACAATAAATATTCTAGAAATCTAAAAGAGAAGAGAAGAATTTTGAGAGAAAAATTCGCAATTCTGAATAGAAATTATTGTAAAATTCTAAAAGTCTCGAAAAGAAAATAGGAAGAAAATTTGTAGAAAAGTAACAGAAACCTCGAAGAATTATTACAAGAAGATTGAATATTCTTCGAGGAGACAATATCATAATTTTTAAGTAAAATTTCTGGATAATTTCAAAAATCTTGTTAAAAAATTTACAATCTTTCAAGAAAATCTCTGAAGTTTGAAGGAAACGAAACGAACATTATTGAAAAAACCTTATAAGAGAAAACATTAAAAAAATATTTTAGAAAATTAATAAAAAACTAAAAAGTTAATTCTAGAAAGTTAATAGAGAAAATATAAGAAAATTCTAGAAACATTAAAAACATTCTTGCAGTTAGGAAAAGAAAATAACAAAAAATATTTGCAAACGCCGATAAAATAAATCAAGACGTCTTAATAAGTTTAAAATATTGGAGGAGAGAAATTAAATGATAAAATATTTGTCCAAATATGGAAAAGAACTTATTGAAAAATTGTAAAAAAAATTGAAGAGAATACAATGGCAAATTGTAGAATCTTAAGACAAAATTTTGGTAGTGTTAAAAATTTCTAAAAATTTTAAGGTAAAAACTAAAACAAAATTCTAACAATAGATCAAAAATATATAAAAAAATAAATTCTTGAAAATGGAAAGCGAAGGTCTTAAAAATAAAATAAGATCTGAAGAAAATTTCTAGAAATCGAGAAGAATCTATATAATAAGATTGAATCTTATAACAATTTGAAAATGAAATTGCTGTATAGTTAAAAAAATCTTGTTTTTAGAGATTCAAAATCTTTAAAAAAAAATGAGAAGTTTGACGAAAACAACAGAAACAATATTGGAAAAACCATTATTAAAACAAGCAAATATGCTGTAAAATTAATAAGAAATTAAAGAGAAACCTCTAGAAGGTTAAAATGGAAAATTCTAGAAACCTCGAAGTAACTTCTTGCAATTAGAAGGATAAAATAACACAAGAATATTTGAAAATTCCAATAAAATACAACAAGACGTCTTACAGAGCTTAAAATATTGAAAGAAGTGAAGTAAAATTATAAATTCATCGCCAAATTCTGTGAAAAAAAAAATTGAAACATTTTATAATTCTAAAAATGTTGGTTCTTTCTTAGAATAAAATTTGTGCAGTGCTAAACTAAACAAAAAGTTGTTAAGAAACAAATTTGAGTAGTTTGAAAATAATGGACGAAAAGTTTCTGAAAAAGTGAAATTGAAAGATAGATATTCTCCAAAAATAAAAGAGTTTTTCGACAAAAATTCTATAAATAGAAAAGTTTACAATTTGGAATAGAAATTATTGGAAAATTTTAAAAATCCTGAAGAAACATTTTTTGAAAAGTCTAGAACCCTCGAAAAAATCTCCAAAGCTCGGCGATAATAGAAGTAATTAACAAATTCCTCTTAAATTCTTCTTAGGAAAATTATAACAATTTGGAAGTTAAATTGCTGCATAATTCCAAAAGTAACTAAAAAGTAAATTCGAGAAAGTTAATAAAGACAATATAAGCAAATTCTAGAAACATTAAAAACATTCTTGCAGTTAGGAAAAGCAAATAACAAAAAATATTTGCAAATGCCGATAGAATAAATTGAGACGTGTTAATAAGTTTAAAATATTGGAGGAGAGAAATGAAATGATAAAATATTTGTCAAAATATGGTAAAGAACTTATTGAAAAATTGTAAAAAAAATTGAAGAGAATACAATGGCAAATTGTAGAATCTTAAGACAAAATTTTTGGAGTGTTAAAAATTTTTTTAAATATAAGGTGAAAACTAAAACTAAATTTACTACAAAATTCTAACAATAGATCAAAAATATATAAAAAATTAATTCTTGAAAATGGAGGGCGAAGGTCTTAAAAATAAAATAAGATCTGAAGAAAATTTCTAGAAATCGAGAAGAATCTTTATAATAAGATTGAATCTTCTTAGAAAAAATTATAACAATTTGAAAATGAAATTGCTCTATAGTTAAAAAAAATCTTGTTTTTAGAGATTCAAAATCTTTCAAAAAAAATGAGAAGTTTGACTAAAACAACAGAAACCATATTGGAAAAACCATTATTAAAACAAGCAAATATGCTGTAAAATTAATAAGAAATTAAAGAGAAACCTCTAGAAGGTTAAAATGGAAAATTCTAGAAACCTCGAAGTAACTTCTTGCAATTAGAAGGATAAAATAACACAAGAATATTTGAAAATTCCAATAAAATACAACAAGACGTCTTACAGAGCTTAAAATATTGAAAGAAGTGAAGTAAAATTATAAATTCATCGCCAAATTCTGTGAAAAAAAAAATTGAAACATTTTATAATTCTAAAAATGTTGGTTCTTTCTTAGAATAAAATTTGTGCAGTGCTAAACTAAACAAAAAGTTGTTAAGAAACAAATTTGAGTAGTTTGAAAATAATGGACGAAAAGTTTCTGAAAAAGTGAAATTGAAAGATAGATATTCTCCAAAAATAAAAGAGTTTTTCGACAAAAATTCTATAAATAGAAAAGTTTACAATTTGGAATAGAAATTATTGGAAAATTTTAAAAATCCTGAAGAAACATTTTTTGAAAAGTCTAGAACCCTCGAAAAAATCTCCAAAGCTCGGCGATAATAGAAGTAATTAACAAATTCCTCTTAAATTCTTCTTAGGAAAATTATAACAATTTGGAAGTTAAATTGCTGCATAATTCCAAAAGTCATGTTTCAAAATCCAGAATTTTGAAGAAACAAAAGAAATAATATTTAAAAAAAAACTTTTAGGAGAAAACTGGAGAAAGTGTAGTTTATTTATATTTGAAAAAATAAAAGCCAAATTACTGAAACAAAGAAAGAAATTTTAAGACAGATAATCTCCAAAAATAAATTTTAGTTTTTGCACGAAAATTCTATAAATCTAAAAGAGAAGAGAAGAATTTTGAGGCGAATTTTTGCAATTTGGAATAGAAATTATTAGAAAAGTCCCGAAGAGACATTTCTTGAAAAGATCCTAGAAAAAATCTCCAAACTTTGATGAAAATAAGAGAAATTGCTGTATAATTACATTTTTATTTAAAAATCCAAAATCTTAAAAAAAATGTCAGAAGGAACAACATATTGGAAAAACCTTTAATACAAAAGTGGAGAAAGTGTAAGTTATTAAAAAAAGGAAATATGCTGGAAAATTAATAAGAAATTAAAGAGAAAACTCCAGAAAGTTAAAATTAAAAAAATTAAAAAAATCTAGAAACCTCGAAGAAATATCTTGCAACAAAGTAAAAATATCTGTAAATTACAATAAAATATAACAAGAAATCATAAAAGGACTAAAAAATTTAAAGAAGTAAAGTAAAATCATAAAATAATTCACAAATACTGGAAAAAAATATTGAAAATTTCTAAAAATCTAAAAAGAAATCATTGGTAATTTTTAACAAATAATTTAAAAAAAATGCAAGACAACTTACTGAGAAAAATAAAATTTCAAGTTAGATAATCAGTTTTTCTAGAACAATTCTAGAATACTAGAACAATTCTAGAATACTAGAAAAAGAAAGAGAAGAGAAGAATTTCGACAGAAAAGTTCGCAATTTGGAATAGAGATTATTGAAAAGTCGTGAAGAAACATTTCTTGAAAAGTTCATAACTCTCGAAATAATTTCCAAAGTTTGTAGAAAATGAAAGAAATGCTATTAACAAATTCCTCTAAGACAAAACTATAGATAGTAAAAATATTAGAAAAAGGATGCATGGGAAAAAATTTATGAAGAATTATAAATTTTAGAAATATAGAAAAAAAATGTTAGATGTTTCTAGAATCCTTGTAGTTTTCTTGCAAATTAGGAGAAAACTGAAGTAAAAATAGTGAAAAATACGATTAAATAGAACAAGATCAGACTGAAAAAAGTCGATAGCCATGAAGACTAAGACAAGAACGAAGTAGTAGTAGTATAACTGTTATATCGTCAAGACATCGTAAAAAGTTTTAAAATTTAGAAAGAGAATGAAAACAAAATTGATTGTGGATGCTTTTACCTTAAGGTAAAGAATCTTATTTTATTGCTATATTGGTTTATGATAAAATAGCTGCCGAAATAAAAGAAATCTCAAAATCAAAAATATTAATCACTGGGGGCTGAAAGACCATCAGTCAATGGCCAATGAAGAATAAAAGAAGAAGCAGTATGATTACTGTTATGTCGTATTTTAATTATTGCAATACTATCTTCAATAAAAATATTTATCTCTTTCTCTTTCTCTGTTTATCACTGGTAATTTCTACCATCTTGAAGAAACACTTTTGGCCGTGCTAAAACAATTATAGAACCTTTAAGATCTTTTATAAAAATGTTATATTTATAATATTTTTCTACAAATTTGAAGAATGAAATAAGAAATAGTGGAATGTTATCGAAAAATTAAAGAATAAACGAATAAAAACTCTATAGAAAAAGAAAAGGAAGAAAATATGTTAAAAATAATACAATTAAAGAAAAGTCAATTAAAAATTCGATACGATAAGGCAAGAAACCGAAGGATTGTAGACAAAGATTTCCTAAAAGTTTAAAAAAGGGAATAGCTGAAAAAAATCAAAAAAATTAAGAAGAAAAATGCTTGACATCTCAAATGTTTGAAGAAAACAATACAACCGTTATTAGAAAATTCCTAAAGAAACATAACAAGAGAGGGTGAAAGTTAACAAAAAAGGAAATATGCTGGAAAATTATTGAAAATTAATGAAATTAAAATTATTGTTGAAATCTCTACAGAACCATTGACTTTATTTTTGTCAATGGTAATTTATATTATCTTCTAAGAATTCTGGTTTGCTACAAAATTTTAAAAACCTGGATCTTTTATTGAATTTTTAGGAATTTTACTGAATTTTTGGGAACTTTAGGAAAGATTAAAGAACAAAAAGGAAAGTTATTGCAACATTCCTATAGAATAAAACAAGAGATAGGGAAAGATTGTCGTAAAAGAAACGAAAGAAATTTTTAAGAACTCTGATAAGGGGATAAAACAGGAAGCTGAAAAATATACATAGAAACTGTCGAAAATTAAAGAGGTCTTGTTGAAGAATTCTAAAAATATGAAAAATTTTAGTTTCTTTACAAAAATTCATAGTACATTTTAGTTTAGTTTTTTTTTGTTTTAGTTTAAAAGTGCTGCCAACAAATATACCAAAAAACATACTTATTTACAATAACTTTGAAATGTAGAACGCAAGACTTGAAGGCGGAGTTCTTATGGCAGTATTCTTCCACTCAAACCATTATTTTCTACAACTGTATGAAAAATTTCTATACAGGTGAAGTAAAAACTAAATGATATTATCTTATTATCTATGTTTTCATCTTAGAAGTGATCACTTTGTATAAATTAACAACAGGATCTTGGCATTAATCTGTTTAATATATACAATAACCTTACGTTTGCTAGAATATCCCCAAAGGAAATCATTAGTCCATAAACAATGCAATAATTCAATTAAACCGGCCCTAATTACGGCTTTCAAATAAATCCCCTTCAAAGAGGACACTTTCCGTTTGCAGTGTAATTTATAATTGGGTCGTGGCTCCGCGACCTTTCTTTGCACGTCCTCTCTCTTTTTTTTGTAATTCATCGCCCCGTCCGGATTATTATTAAAACAAATAAGAGGGAGCGGGCGGTGAGGGGGTGCGCAATAATTCAAGTGGAAATTATCGGTAATCGCGTTATGCAGGGTTGGATCGTTCGAGTAGGCACTTCCAAAATACATTACTCTCACACTGTCATACCGATAGAGGAGAGAGGATGTAAATTTAATTCCAACCATAAATCATGTTTATATATATATATATATAATTTAATGATGATTAAATTTGCGATTGCAATGCAGATCTCTCAATTGGCTGCCACTTAAAATTATTTGCGTTGACCGGGGCGATGTTGTTGAATGTTAAGTGCGTAAATATTTACTGGGAACGTAAATAGTGTAAGCTTGAAATTTATGTATTTGAATTGAATGGGTTTATTAGTGTTAAGTTTTCTGATGAAATTGTTAGTGTAGTGAGAGTGGATGTTGTATTGATACTAATTCTACTGTCGAATTGTGTTTAATTTTTAATACATTCGTTAAAAAATTATTTTAACATTGTTTACATTTAAATTAAGGAGGCGAAAGTGAATTTAATAATTAATTACACAGCATAATAACTATTATCAGCTTAATTTAAAATTATTCGAAATACATTAGGATGGCTTTAATTAATTCAATTAATTCATTTAAATTATCAATAGTATTAAAACTTAAAGAATAATTTTATACTATTTTAGCTTTAATAATGTCTATCATCGAAGTAATAAAGATTAAAAACTTTAGTAGTAGCACAATATTATTAGAGTTAAATTTAAGCCACTTAGCGGATCAATAAATGTAACAGGCACTTAACAGTCCTTTAATATTACGTTGATATCATTCGGTATTGTACATCGATTATTCCTTTATTAATACACACACACGTACAATCAACATAAATAATAAATAACACGTACGCCAGAGTTCTAATTTAATGGATTCCTCTTGTGGCGTTCCCTTCACGGCCCAATAAATAATCTATAAGCGATCATTAATTACGGAGCTATTCGCCCCCGGGCCACGAAAACTTCGGTGCAGGTGATAAATCAGCAAAGTGAGAAATTGAAATCTGATGAAGATAATGAAGAAGAAATTACACGTGTGTGTCCCAGAGGCCGGCAGTTAAATCATAAAATTACACGTTTGTTGTAAAATAATTTGGGGCAATGTCGCAACCCAGAAGCTAGGAATGCCGGAGACAATTTGTAGGTATTAATCCGGAACAGGTGTGGAAGTGTGCCGAAATGTTTCTAACAGGTTCTATTCCTGGCGGACACTTATCGCCAGAACGTTAACGCCGGATTTCGCTACAATTAAGACACTTTGTTGCACTGATTTATTGAAATGACGACATCAGTATTTAATGTAACAAAAATCTATTATTAAAATCTGTTTTCATCATTAATGTTTTGAATAGGCAATTGTGGAGGGTTTTACTTCGTGATACATTGATTTTCACAAATCCCACGATGGCATTGACAATGATCGCTTCTAAGTTTCCGTTAGTTGATATAACGACTAACTATATGTTCTTATTAACCCCTCCACCTCTAATGTTTGTACTGGTCCTTACAGAGCGATCCGTTCGGTAAACCAAATATCGGTCATCAGTAAATTCATTAACATGAATTGAAGAATGCAGCCAGATTTAGATCAAAGCCAAAACACAAAAGCCTTCAGATACTCAGAATTTTTAAAATCATCCAGGTTTATGAGTAAACATCTCGCATACTGAAAGATCATACAATGACATCTTCAAACATTTTTTGAAACTATTTTGACTGTCTTATGGCAGTAGACTAAAGTGTGTGATACTAAAAAAGGTACTAGTATTTTTAATCATATAGTACACAACAGGCTCTATCTGCTGATGAAATGCACTTTTCTTAGTCTTCTATATTCAAGATATTATAATAATTTTCTCACTAATCTCTTGGTGAAACTTTATGAAATGTTAGGTAAAGAATTGATCAATAATCAACACTTAAATGTTTCAGTAATCAAGCCAACTGTTGATCAATTCTTTACCTTTACAGGATTTTGTTTGCAAAAGGTATACGACTACATTCCACGAAGGATGGTATATAATTTTCTGTTGTTGCTTGAATAATAAGCAAAATAACAGTAAAATTAACGAAAGCAATTTTTGAAGAGTTTTTGTAACAAAACTTCGTTCCTAAATTTATATCAACCTATTAGATCCAGGTGCCAGCGGCTAGATCTTCAACATGTGTTTTCTGTTAGAATTTATGTTTTTGTTGATAGTTCGTTCGGTTTTTCAATATCAACACTTTTTGCAAACTTTAAATTATTATCGTGCTATACGACTAAATAAATACTATATATTTAATATGATAATATGATCAGAAAGTGATTTATTTCGATCAGATCTTGAAGATGCTTGGCAATAGATATAGCTGAGACTATCGCTAAAGTAATTAATTTAAGGTATCAAAACTGAGCTGGTTATCCTATACTTAATAGCTTTACCTCTTTACTCTAATTTTTGGTAGGCTTCTAATTATTAGATCATCTAAAAATGCTGCATCTTCTAATCTGCACGATTTTTCCCGGTCGAAAGAAATTAATTTCCGATCTTGTTGGAAATTAATTTCTTTCGACTAGGAAAAAATGCGTGACAAAAATATTGCTAATTCATAAAGAGAATGGATGGGACCGTTACTACGTGGTAATCCATACTTACACTGAATTGAAAAATTCACTATGTTTTAACCACAAATAATTATTTGTGGTTAAAACATGAATTTTTCAATTCAGTATATTGCTAATTCAATTGTTGAGAATGATGTATTTGAGGTAGTAACACTTAATTAGTTATTTTGTACTTAATATTTTTACCTCTGATACCTTTAGAAATCGAATAGATATTACCTAGTCTATATAATTAGAAAAAAACTTAAGAACTTGACGTGCGTGTTATATGTGGTTAGAGTTAATAAATGTTATTAACCATAGCTTCTGCATGCAAACACGTGTCTGCTCTTGGACTTTCCGATCATTCTACAAGGAGAATTCTTTATGATGCTCTTAATTACCATCCTTACAAGATGGCAATTGCGCAGGATTTTTCTGAACGTAACTTCCAAGTTTTTTTTTGAAGATGAAGCTCATTTTCAGTTGTGTGGATTTATCAACAAACATACATGCGCTACTAGGCTGACACCAATCCTCGAGAATTGTATCAAAAGCCTTTGCATTCACCTAAACTCACAGTGTGGTTTACAATTTCTTGAAATTTCAGGAATTATTGGTTCCTGGTTCTTTGAGAAAATAGAAGTCGCAGTGACAATGTATTCGGACCGATATATAAACATATTACAGGAATTTTTCCTTTTTTCTTTTTCTACGACTAGATGAGTTAGAGTTGGGAAATTTGGTACCAACAAGACGGTGCAACGGCTCACACTTTAAGAGCATCGATGGCTGTTTTGAGAGAACACTTCTCAATTAAGGACGATTTGGAGTGGTTGGCCCTCTCTCCCAATTTGACTCCTTGCGATTTATTTCTATAGGTTTTTTTTTACATCCCGTGTTTATGCAAACGCTACAAGATTTAAAGACCAACATCCAGGAAGAAATTGCCAACATAATCCCTGCAAATCGGTAGGCTTAGTGTATGGAGGATGGTGAACACCACCTAACTGATTTGATCTTCAAAACTGTGTAAAACAAAACTTTATGTATGTGCCTACATCATTCAAATTAAATCAAATTTTTCTGATTCTTATAATAGGTTTTATTAAGTTTTGAAAAAAAGGATGTATGTAAAAAATGTATTACCAAGCCTTCTAAATTATCTATTCTATTCAAAAATTGTTTCTTCCCATAGAAACTCTAGGCCGGTGATGTGGTGCATTATTGCTTCTAAAAATGTTGTAACTTTTAATTGCATACCTAAACAACATCAAGAATCTGTTACTAAAGATGCATTGCGAAATTAGATAAAGATATTGCTGAAACGATCCAGATTTGTTACTGAAAAAAATACTGCTCGATGTTCTATTCATATTTGAAGATTGTTATATATCCACTTTAGAGCTCCAATGTGGTACCTTTCTCACGCAATTTACGGTTTTTAGGAAATGAAAATAAGTCTATTTAAGACATATACAATAAAGAGAGGGGATAATTCCTATAACACGTGTTGACAATTTGGCGTTTTCTATTTAATTAATTTCATTACTTATTGTACTTTCAATATACAAGGGGTGTTCAAATGAAAAGGTACAAAACGTTCGCATTTGTTGAAAATTTACACCATATGCCTGAGCACAATATGTCCATTGATTAACGAGGAGAAGGATTTCGTGTTCCTTCTTCTGTGGCCGTGATGAGACCAGATCTTTCAAAGAGTCATGGAGTTGATCGTCTGAGTTGATTTTCCTATTTTACAGATAAGATCTGGAGATCAAACTTATGGAACTCGCAGGGTGACATCCAGGCTGTAGAGTGGATAGTCAAGCTGGTCGCACTTGAACTTGGCCAGTTCCGCGTATATAACTTTAGAGACGTATTGTATTGTATTGTATTTTTGATGGATCTTAAATTATCTATTCTATTCAAAAATGATTTCTTCCCATAGAAGCTCTAGGCCGGTGATGTGGTGCATTATTGCTTCTAAAAATGATGTAACTTTTAATCGCTTACCTAAACAACATCAAGAATCTGTTAGTAAAGATGCATTGCGAAATTAGATAATAGAGACGTATAGATGGGCGTTATGATGAAGCACTCTTTTTGATGGATCTGCGTAATCTTCAGAATGTCTCAGTGTATAACAGAGTTAATGGTTTTTCTGTTCTGAAGGAATTCAAAACATCAAATATAACGAGTAGCAATACCTTGTCTGCTGACACTAAGGCTTTGTACTTTTTAAGGGGAGGTGATGCTTTCACTGCATTTTGTCGCTCTTTGTCTTTAACTCGTAGTGATATCACCAGCTCTCATCATCCCTCCAGAAAACGGGGTCTTCATGATGCCGAAGCAGATGTTGAAGTGCGAGTCCCAAACGCAGTACCTTTTCTGATGGG
This sequence comes from Ontholestes murinus, assembly GCA_963969525.1. Lineage (NCBI taxonomy): Eukaryota > Metazoa > Arthropoda > Insecta > Coleoptera > Staphylinidae > Ontholestes > Ontholestes murinus. The sequence continues at coordinate 12,015,078 of OZ018391.1, read as the reverse complement.
TGAGCTGCTTCGGAAAGAACTACACGTACACCTTCCAATAACTGTTGTGAACAATTTTTCACACTGTTTCAACGCTGGTGGATGCCAACAACATTTTCATTCCCCCGAAATATCTTCTGAAAGAGCAGCTCTTCAACTCGGGCTACAAACTTAAAGATGCTGTAAAGGATTGTCTCTCGTTACGGGCCACAGGAGTTCTGGTAACACGTAATCCTTCGACTTGTTAATCAATGAAATCGAATTCTCAGACCTTAACTATATACTTTGAATAAAAACTTTATTTAATCTCATAGGATCATTTCGTACCTTTTTATTTAATAAAAGAGCTATATCGAAATAAAATCAAAATCATCTGAGTATACATATTATCATATAAGGAGAATAACAAATGAATTTATGAATAATCTCATTAGAAATCGGAAATGTAACTAAGTTCCTTTGAAATATATACAAAATTCATAAGAGGATATAGTCAGTAAAAAATACTCAAAGTTTTGAGAAAAAATGCTGCGCAAGCAGCCAAGAATAGCAATAAAGGAACTAAGGTGACCATCCCAAGCTTAAAACATGGGCGCGAGTGGAAGAACACAAGAAGTGAACTCAAGCCTTTTCGTGTGTGGCCGAAATTTGTGTTGAAAATTGAAAACTTATATTTGAATATATTATGTAAGCACATTGAATAAATAAAATACATACATACATACATACATATTTCTTACGACCTGTAATTATTCTAGTTTTATTTAAACTCAAAACAATCACGTGTTTCATATTGGGAGAAGTAATAAACTTCTTATGTTCCATTTGTGGAACATAACAAATTTATTACTTCTCTCAATATGAAAATTTGCTTCCATCAAGAATGTAGTAGAACAAGTATAGAATTTATTATATTGTTAATGTAAGAAGCTTCTACTTCGTTATACATGTTTGAATAATTAATTAATAAAATCTATAATTAATAAAACACTTTAACTTTGTTTGTATAACACTGTATTTTTTATTATGTTGACTAGTTTCGGCAACTCCACTTGCCATTATCGAAACATAAGTTTATATATAACTAAGTTGCCAAAACTAGTCAACATAAGAAAAAATACATTGTTATACAAACAAAGTTGAAGTGTTTTATTAATTATAGACTTTATTAATTACATGTTTAATAGGTGGTAGCCAGATTTCTAGTACTTCTCTATGGACTAGAAAGATGGACCCTGAATAAGGAAACATCGAAGAAATTGGAACCCAGTGAGATGTGCGTCCATAAACGGATGTTAAAAATTCCCTGGGTAAACCACATAACGAAAACAATGGTTCTAGAAGGAATGGACAAAGAACTGGAAGCATTAAAGAAGGAAATTTGAATTCCTGGCTGGACCACATCACGAATAAACTGGTTCTAGAAAGAATGGATAAATAACTGGAAGTCCGATTCAACATAAAAAAGAGGAAATTGGAATTCTTTGGGCACATAGCTCGCAACTTCAAAAATGAAATTTTACAGCTTATTATCTGCAGCAAAATCATAACACGTAGAAGCATAGGATGTCGCAAAATCTCTTGGTTGTGCAACCTACGGGATTTGAATAAACTATTATCCACTATATTATTCCCCACATCCATCTCTAAAGTAAGGATTTCGGTATTGATCAGCAACCTTCGAAGGAGACACTGAATAGATGAAGAAGAAGAAGTTGCACGAGCGATTGTCAAGGTAGCTTAGTAGAAGAAGAAGAAACACGAGTGATTGTAAAGGTAGCTTAGTAGAAGTGGAAAGGCCAGAATGGTAAGGCTAGATGTGGGCCAAAAGAGAGAGAGAAACAAAAAATATGGGAGAAAGATATAGAAAATGTGTACTTTCTGTAAGTAGAAAGGATTCTTGGAGAAACCTGTAAAAGGAGCGCGAAGAAGTGTGCGAGGAATGGGTGAAAAGAAACTCATCAAATTTCGGAGAGAGCGTGAGAAGGAAGAATAAAGAAATTGTAGATTTTTATATAATTGCACACCAATAGGACTTTTTGTATTTCAATCGTATAAAAAATACCAAAACAATAAAGACCAATAAAAAATATTTAAATTGTCTTGATTAGAATTTAAAAAAAACACTCACAGATGAAGAAGAAGAAGTTGCACGAGCGATTGTCTAGGTAGTTTAGTAGAAGAAGAAGAAACACGAGCGATTATAAAGGTAGCTTAGTAGTAGAGAAGATGCCAGCATGGTAAGGCTAGATGTGGGCCAAAAGAGAGAGAGAAACAAAAAGTTAGATAGGAGGAAGCTATAGAAAATGTGTACTTTCTGTAGAAAGAAAGAAACCTGTAAAAGGAGCGCGAAGAAGTGTGTGAGGAATGGGGGAAAAGAAACTTATCAAATTTCTGTTTCATCTCCCAGAGAGGGAGAAGGAGAAATAAAGAAAATATAGATTTTTATATAATTTTATTCCAATAGGACTTTTTGTATTTTAATCGTATAAAAGATACCAAAACAATAAAGACCAATTAAATATAATATTTAAATTATCTTGAGAATTAAAAAAAAACACTTGCTTTGTTAAGTTCCATAATATTTTTATTTTCAGTTGCCTGTAACTTGGTTTGTTACTAATTAAGATAGTTCAAAATTTTTTATCACGGGTTAAGTGAGCAATTAATTAAATACAATATTTAAACACCAAATAGACTAAAATTGCCTTTTGCTTTATTGAATCTAAATTGAAATAGGTTTGCTTAAATCTTCACTATTTTTATTAGAGTAGTGTGCTAAATCATAACCATGTAAATAATCTTCATCTCTTACTCTATAAATTTCCCAAGATTATCTGTACTTCGGATTAAAGATCTTTTGGCAAGGTTGACTTCTGCAAATCTAACATCATTATGCCTAATGAAAATAGTAGGGCTCCTCATCATGCATGCTAATCTTAAGTTGAGAAGATACTAAAGCTACCTGGAGCAAAATCACATCATTTTACTAAATTTCTTGAGGATTTTAAATGTTTTAAATTATTCTTCCAGTAAAAGTGTTATTATACACCTCTCAATATTTAAGATTATTTAAGAATAGATCATTTTAAATTTTTTTTAGTCAATATTGAACTAATTTCCTTATTTATTACATAATAGTTTATAAAAGTGTTTTGGTTCTTTTTTTTGGAAAACGTTAATGTTCGTTTTTCGTTATTCATTTTTTTCTTCACACTGAACAAAACTTTAAATTTTAGATACAATTCAAAATGAAAATCTCCTACATCAGTCGACTTTTATCTAAGAATAATCTTACCAGACATTGTCACGACATTTAAAACGCAGTCCATCAAATATCTGCCAAGAAATTTAAAAATTACGACCGAAACAGGTGGTAAAATCTTTCGTCTGTGAAAAACGAATTTAAACTTTACATCTGTAGATAAATTACGAACCTAAAAATAGCCACTGGTTTGTAGTGTGAGGATTTGGTGATGAATCGATTATAAATGGTGTAGAAAATTAATAAAAGCGAATATATTTACGTGTAAAATTAATGAGATCAGCTGTAGAAAAATCTTCAAATTTTAGCAATAAATTCCTTATATAAGTTGCAAATATATTCATAAATTGGGTAATTTTGATAATTAATACATCTTTAATAAAGATTAAAATGCAACACACATTCTTTTCTATAAAAAAAAAATTTAATACAGAACCTTAAAAAAATCATCGTATATTATCATTAAACATCCAAATCTCCAGAAAACATTTAATTATTGTTTCTGTGTTGAGAAAAGCCACAGTCCTTTTCCGATCTATTTTGGAAGTCAGTAGTACAGTTAAAGACAGGAAAGTGGAGTTTACTATGGTGTTTTATAACTTCTGGTATCCATAATAATAAAGAAAGTTATCGATGTTCTCTACATGAATTTATATTTTTGTGTTTATTTTTTACTATTATTAAAATCCGAAAATTGGTAACTGGCGATCGATCTAATATCTTTATTTTTTGCGTAAAAGTTATTATTAATTTTGTATGTATCTGAGAGATAATATAGATTTTTTTCTATAAACGCAATAAATACGGCGTTTGTATGATATATAATAAATGCAATCGTTTATTTCTAAATTTACAACATCAAAGTTCATCGTTCAGTTGTCTCTTTTTTTTACATAGATAGCACAATTACAGTCCGCATAATTATTTGCAATTAGCAGCCACAATAACAGTGATTAACTCGGTGTCTTGATGGAAACCGTTTAGTGCACATTCATTATGTGTTATTAGATAATCATACATATTTTTCATCATTAGACAATTTTATAATACTTGAAAATTAAAATATGAAGTGAAAAAAACATCTTTATTTACACAGAGTTTGATATCTAAAAAGTAATTTTATTGTAAACTTTCATTCACCTGAAGAAGCAATAAATTTGCGAAACAATTGTAGTGAAAATAAACACACATTTTGAAAATCTTAGTTATTTACAACTTTAATATACAAATAAAAAGTAACTAAGAAGAAATAGGAAATTCTAAATTTAGTAAAACGATTTAGACAACAGGTGTCACCTTAATTATGGTGTATATCTAAGCTCCATTTTCCTTTTTAATACGACCTGTTTCATCATTTGGATGACCGTAATACCAAATATCTTAGCCATATTTTTAATTAGAAAGTTAATTAAACACTTGGTTCTGTTTCACCACGAGTTAAGTGAGAATTTAATTCATCGTCATTTTGTTTTGTTTAAGTACCGATTAGAAAAGATCTATGGTCATGGACTATTCATAATGGTGATCATGGAGGAGTGGTTTTAGTAAGTGGGTGCTACACACTACTTTAATGCAAGGGTGTCCAAAATCTAGCGGACTTCCGATTGTAAAAGACATATGTTTTTAGACTGGCCATAATAACTATAAGGAAGAAGTGGTTTTATTAAGTAGACATCATATTACCTTACAGCAAGATTTTCCATAATGAATTTCCTATCAGAAAAAACATAGTTTTGTCTAAATCTTTCCCAATGTAGTTTACACAGTGTACGTTTTATGTATCATGGCCACATCCTGTCATGCTATATTTCTATAAGCCTTTAATAAATTACGATATTTGATCGTCTTCCCTTACGTAGTGCAACGATGAGAATGTTGAAATTTAAGCAGACTTTATCAAACCTTCAAATTATTCCATTCGAACAAGAAATCTTCATTTCGTCCTTTCTTCTAGCGACTTAAAAGCTCTGAAAAACCAACTCCAACCAAATAGTTATTCAGAAGAAATACGCACCTGAAAAGTGGAAGTCAAGCTTTCAATTTACTCCATACTTATTCTCATCAATTAATTCAAGGGGCATGGTGTGATGGCTTAACTATTATTCAGCGGTGATCTATAGCGTCTACATTCTAATTAAGTTAAAGGCAGTGAAGGAAGCCTTCAATGTTGGGAACATCAGTGAGATTTGAGTTTTTGTAGAAAGAGTAATATTTGCAATAACTGCCAGCAAATTTGCCATTGTCAGACTAATGGTCATTGCATCTGCAAAAAACTTGCGTGCTCAATTTCCAAGGTGATCATCCTACCAAAGATCGAAGCTACAGAATTTTCTGTTAATCACAGCTAAAGAATCTTATTATCTTATTCCCCTGATGATTAGCTGAGCTGGAAAACAACCAGTAATCAACTACTATATGTTAGGGACTGAACTACAGAGTTTCCTCTGTTATACCAAAAGCACAACGCATCAGTAAAGCCCAACGAATGTATTGCTGATCAGCTAATACCTTAGATAGATAGATAGATAGTATTTATTTATCTATTGTACTTACAAAATAAAATTCAAAATACATATAAAACAATACTTTCTTACAAAAATTTTGTTTGCACATGGAAAGGCTCGAGGTCATAAAAATATAATCTTCCACTCTTGCCTACTGTTGCCTTGATGACATAGCTGCCACATGAGATTTCTTTGAGCTCGTAAGTATAACCACTTTATTATTTTATATAAAGCAAAGAGAGAGATATAATGCTAAATAGGCTAAACTTTTTTGTGACAAATTTACCATCCGCACCTCAGAATTGACGGAAGTCCTCTATGCGAACATACAGAGGGTAATAAACACACCTTTAACTGAACTAGTAACATGTTTTCTCTGTGGACGACAAAAGTATTTAGTTCCAAAGCTGTTAGGAAATAAATCCGTTGATATATTCGAAATATTCGAACCTGATTTTAACAATTACACCATTCTCACACAACCAGCATTGACAATGACATAGATTTTCTTCGCCACCTTTTTTGGAAAAGGCTTTTCAATAGAATTCATTTCACAAGATCGATTTTTATGCCTTACTCGTGAGTAAAAAATCGTCTCTAAAACCGTTAAGGATATATCTTCCAATTTTATCAAAAATATAATGAGACTATATATAGCTTCACTTTCAATTATTTTAGATCTTTAGATTTTTAATCGTAGATGTAACTGCAATCATTTTTGGCACCGACAACTTCATAATAAAGAGATCAGTAAGCTCCAATAATAAGAGTTAGATTTCTCTTTTCTTGCAGTATAATCTTACTTTTATAATTTAATCTCTTCACTTTGCTTAGAGTATAATCAAACTTTTATTAGTCAATCTCTTAACGTAATTTGCGAAATAAAGCAACGGAAAAGCTTCAATATTTGAACGATCATCAGAGTACAAAACAGACTCAGTAAATGTACAAAAAAAAGTAGGTGACTAAGAACTCGAAATTCGTACTTCTATACGAAACACTATAATCTTGCTGTTAGAGATGATGAATGGATTCTTAAAGTGTTTAGAAATTAATTCAGGCGCTTAAACAATAACATTTAGACAACCAGGTGATTCAGGTTATGAATGGTCTTGTCTATTACAAGAATGCCAGGGCTGATTCTGTAAAGTACCGATGTACCCTCTATCCCAGCGAAAATATCGACGTTAATTTTGCATTTAGAGCTCTTTTCGAAACGTACCTAAACTCCTATGTGGACAATTTTGAAGAGATAAATGAGATCATTATCTAACTCAAAATACATTTGACAATAAAATGTCAGAAATGAGTCCCACCTAAATTGGAAATAAGTGCACCAAAAACGGCTAGAATATTGTCTAAATGGCAAAAATGCACATTGGATGAATTTCTGTCATCTAAAGTTAAGAGACAAGTCCTATTGGCAAATTTTTATGATTTGTTTATATTGTTTATATATATATATATATATATATATATATATATATACATATATCTCTGAATATCTAATTAACAGTCAGGTGTGACTTTCTTCAGTGAGTTTCAAATTTGTGCAGGTGTTCTGCTCATAGCACGACCCTGCACAAAAACTACACAAACAATTAATCAAATCCAATACGCTCACTCTCTATAATGGAGTCATAACATGCATCCAATTTATATTCTCTAAGCCGTTCTTAATTTATATGAGAAGGGGGTAAATCAATAGCGACTTAAGATCAATGTCGATTAGAACATTTCAAACATTTCGCTTTTTCAAAAAAATTAATAAAACCGACTGTTGGTGATCTAAAATTTGTGTCATTTTTAACAAGAGAATAGTGATATGATGGTACAGCCATGCAAAGTTTTCTCTTTAGATCATTCCTCTAACCTAATAGTTTCTGCGATCATTATTAACATCAACATTTATCTAATAATAGTTGTATTAGGTTACTTATATAATCTCTAGGTTAGAGGAAAGATCTTTAGATCTTTCCCTGAAATGTATTTCTTTAGAAAAACCTTTCAATGTCCTACTTTACGTAATTGGCATTATTTTCTTGTTGAAAATGACAGACATTTTAGAACATCAACAGTTGATTTTATTGATTTTTTTGAAAAAGCGAAATGTTTTCCCCCCAGGCAAGTGATACATATAAGAACATCTGTAATATTCTATTTAATGACATGAGCATGTCTGGTAATTTGAATTTAAAAACCGCTGTTTTCAAGATGATTGTCATCTTCAATCTTCAAATCGCTTAGTCTATTCATATTTGAATGGTAGATCCGAATAAAGAGAACACATTTATTAACGCTCACCATCAATAATGTGACAAGTTCTTTACGTACAAATGTCTGCCTTGATATATGTTGCTCGATCTTTAACTGTTTGAACTAGAGTTGGCTTTCAGCTTTCTTTTGGGCACGGTTCATGTACATAGGATTCCTTTCGACGATTTCTTTGCAATTTAGCTCGTTGACAGCGACTTCTGCAAACCTTTTGGACTTCCAATTATCATTACTGATGATCTTGTAACTTTTAATGCGTCAAAAGTTTTAAAACATATCTTGTAGCTGCTTATGGTTGATGTCCCTGTCAAAATTCTTGTTGCACATGTTTATAAAAAGCTTAATCTTTCCGTGGGGAATAAGCCTGTGCACTTACACCTTAACGCCGTTGAACAAGTCATTGATTTTCTCAATAGATTTGAGTGGACAATTCCGTACCTTTTGTCAGCTCCGTTCCTATCTTGATCCACTTCATAGATAAGGATATTGCACTGGTCAAAAATATGGAGATACTCCATCTTGCTAAAAGTAACGAAGTAAGGTAATTTTTTCAATACTCTTGCGGGGCTCGTTCAGCAGAAAAGATGTGAAAACGCGGTTGTTACAGTTGCGCTCGTTGTGAAGCTGCATTTCGACTGCCAAAAGAGTGTTAGTATCCTAGAACTTTACACGAACGCTGAGCTTGCTGAAATGTAAGAAGATTTCCCATCGCCTTAATGTAATCTATCTCTTTTGAAAGTTTACAACCACTATACTGATAAATAACACAAAAATTTCCAAAGTGAGATTTTACCTAAACCACATAGCCTGTAATCGTTAATTTATTTGTATTTGATTTAATATCATAAGTCTATGAGTATTGAACGGTAGGACAAAAATAGATTTACCGTTTATAATCGAAACGCGATTTCGCTTAATTAAAAGGAAGACCGACCTACATTCAAACCACAATTATTTACATAATTGATAATTGATTATAGCCATCGCGGGATTAAAACCTCGCGACTCATTTAAACGTTGTTTTTGCCAAATCTTGCGTCACACACACACATAAATTTATTTATATGTGGGTCAGGAAGTGTTCGAAACTTGCAGCGCGAATCTTTTCTTTAAATCCCAATCGCAAGATTAAAATAATAATAATAATAATAAATAATCAGTGACACATATATTTTTTATCTCGGTTAGATAACCACAATTGTTTAATGAAGGCTTTCGCTAGGATTGGGTTAATTAGTAATAAAGAGTTTTAATTTTATTGTTGTTGTTGTTGTTGTGGTCAAAGACAATGGGCGTTTCTTCAGGTGCACATTTTTCGTCGCGTTGATGCAAGTTTTCCAATTAGTTACAAACTTCCGCTCGTCGCCATTAGCTAATTGATATCGTCTTTATTTCCGAGTCCCCGTGATGAATTCGCTTCAAGCCGACCGCAATTAATGAAATTGCATTTTTTTTTTCGAGCGCCACGTTGTTTATCCATTATCTTAAATTACTCGTAGTATTTGCACTGATAATTTTTACTATGAAAGTGGAGCATTTTAAATATTGATTACATAAAATTAACGTAATCCATGTAATAAAAATATTTCTGAATATTTAAAATTAAATAAGTAATCAAAAAAATTGTCATCAGTTATAAAACAATCGAATTCAACGATATCAACAACTACGAACGCTCAACAAAAAAACCACAATAACCGCGGTTTAGTGTTGGACTTAGACTTTTTCCTCGATTAATCCGACTAGTTTCCATGTTATCGGGCCGGACAGAGAGAAAAAAAAAATTCCGACCGTCGACTCCTTTTTATCAACGCGACGCTGATGCGCGCCTTATCAACACTTTCCTATACAAACATTTCGAATCAATAGTCAGCCACTCTGCTGCCGCTGCTGAACCGAAACGCATTCCCGTTTTTCGAACAAATCACCCACGTTATCGCGCAATTGATAAAACACGTCCGTAATTGGGTAAACATCGCGGACACACCCAATTTTTTCCGTATTTATAGACGCCGAATACAATTACCGATCGACTTATCGGACTGAGGTTATTGCGTTTCAAATCTCCCATGTTATTTTCGATTATAAAATAAATTTGTTGATATAAATGTTTATATTGATTAATAATATTTTGTTTACGTAAACGTATATTAAATATGTTATCACGATCGGATATGTAAGGTAATGATTTTATTTACATTATAATTATGCGTATCAATATACTCTCTGAGGCGATCGATGTCCTCCTGTGGTATTTTCTTCGAAGCAATTACTAACGCATTTCAAAGTGCTTCTAGAGTTTGAGGGCGATGCTGCAAATTAAGGAGTCTTCGGCCCATGATATCCCACACATGCTGAATTGGAGATAAATCTGGTGAACTCGGTAACAAATTGATTTCAGCGTGCTCAAAGAAATTCATTGTGGCTCTTGTAATGTGTGGGCGAGCATTATCCTGCTGAAAAGTTGGATTTGGTAATGTCTGAAGATGAAGATGAAAATGAGGAATGCACCACAGCGATTTAACAGAATGTACGCAGGTACTTCGAGAAAGATCTATCTTCTTCATCTCTAGATCTAAACTAAGATGGGGTCGTTTAGCTACAGACAGGCCTGATTAGATCATTTGTACCCTGTATCCTACTGCTAGTGCTGGTGTTTTCAGTACAATTTCCTTGATAAATTCAATTTACTTCACAGAAATCCATGTCCTGATCTAGAATCGGCTAGCTAGTTCAAGGTCAGAGGATGTTCTTGACCTTGACCTTCATATGACTTTGAACTCATATAACCTTGGCTTTCAAACAAACGTGACCTTTAAATAACCATGACATTCAAATGACCTTCAAGTTGTAATGACCTTCAAGTCACCTTGACCTTTAAAACACCTGGTATCCTTCTTAATACATAGAAAAGGTGTAAAGTTCTTGAAAATGGAGGGAGAGATTCTCGCAAAATGGAAGAATATCTGTAGAAAAATTATAGAAATCTTAGAAGAAGATTGAATCTTCTTACAACAAAATTTAACAATGTGGAAGTGAAATTGCTGGATAATTCAAAAAAGTCTTGTTTAAAAATCCACAATCCTTCAAAAAAATCTCTGAAGTTTGAAGGAAACAAAACAATCATTATTGGAAAAATCCTATAAGACAAAACATGAGAAGTGTACTTTATTAAAAACGAAAGAAAATACTCTGAGAAATTAATCAAAAAATAAAGAGAAAATTGGAGAGAGCTAAAAAAGAACATATTAGAAAATTCTACAAATTTTGAAGAAAATTCTTGCAGAACTTGAGAAAGTGTAGGTTATATAAACAAAGAAAATATGCTGGAAAATTAATAAGAAATTAAAGAGAAATTTCTAGAAAGAAAAATAGAAAATTCTAGAAACCTCGAAGTAAGATCTTGCAGTTAGGAGGACAAAATAACACACAAAAATATTCGAAAATTCCAATAAAATACAAAAAAACGAATTAAAAAGCTTAAAATAATTGAAATAAATGAATTTAAATAATAAATTCTGTAAACAAAATATTGAAAAATTCGAAGGGTTAAAAAATAAATCATTGGTAATTTTTTAGAATAAAATTGGTGCACTTTCTTTAAAAATTGAAAGGTCAAACAAAAAGTTGTTAAAAAATGATTTGAGTGGTTTGAAAACTATCCTAAAAAAGTGAAATTTAAAGATAGATAATCTCCAAAAATAAATAAGTTTAATTCTATAAATAGAGAAGGAAAACATTTCCAGAAAAGTTCACAATTTGAATAGAAATTATTGTCGAATCCCGAACAGATATTTCTTGAAAAGTCAAGGAACTTTTAATGGATCTCCAAAAATTGAAGAAAATAAAAGAAATTAACAAATTTTGCTTAAATTCTATCTAGAAGAAATTATAAAAATTGCTGTATAATTCCAAAAATCTTGTTTCAAAATCTAAAATCTTTCAAAAAATCTCAGAAGTTTGAAGAAACAGCAGTAACAATATTGTAAATATCTTAGAGATAAAACCAGAGTTAGTAAGAATTATTAAAAAAAGGGTACATACTGAAATTGTAAATTCTAGAAATTTACAAGAAAATGGTAGGGTTTGATTCTATAAATAGAGAAGAAAAAATTTTGTGAAAAGTTTATAATTTGGAATAGAAATTATTATAAAGTTCCTAACAAACAATTCTGGAAAAGTCCAGGAACCTTTAAAGAATCTCCAGACTTTGAAAAAATTAAAAGAAATTTACAAACTTTGCTTAAATTGCTCCTAGAATAAATTATAACAATTGCTGTATAATTTCAAAAATCTTGTTTCAAAATCTTTCAAAATCTCAAAAGTTTGAAGGAATAATAGAAACAATATTGGAAATACCTTTCAGATAAAACCAGAGTTATTACATCATGAAAAATTATTATATAATATTATTATAAATTCTAAAAATATACCAGAAAATGGTTATAGATTCTAGAAATAATATCTGCAGTTTGCCGGGAAATTTCTAGAAAATTAAAGTAAAAATAGTGAAAATCCCGATAAAATGCAGTTCTGGTGTTATTGCCATTTCTCCACCATTAAAGGCAGTCTGGTGATAGCATATAATGTGTTCGTCCGTTTCATCTACTAATCCACATGGTCTAAAAGTTAATGTAAGAAGCTTCTACTTCGTTATACATGTTTGAATAATTAAGTCTTATGTTTCGATAATGGCAAGTTGCCGAAACTAGTCAAAATAATAAAAAATACAGTGTTATACAAACAAAGTTAAAGTGTTTTATTAATTGGTCTAAAAGTGTTGTTCACTTTACCTATCTTGTGAAGATGGTACTTGTCTGGGCAATACAGATTTTTGATTTTCTTTGAACTAATGTTTTTATCCAGTGCCTTATTTTGAACATTTTGCCCACTTTTGGACCACACCCTTCCTATGTGCTTTTGAAAGCCCACACATAGGCTTTGGTCTAATTATTGTAGTCACAGCTCCATACTTGGGTGTCCAGGAAGTAATGACAAATTTGAATTTGACGTTTGGCAGTCATGTTTGTTATTTTCTATCAATCCCATTAGCAGCCTGATAGCTTTTGTGTGGTGAGCATTGTAGTTTGATGTTTGTTTATTTATTTTATTATATTTACTTTACAAGTTCTATTAAAAGAAATATACATAAATACTAACTTGAAAATTTGAAGCATAGAACTTGAAGGCGGAGTTCATGACTTCTCATGTTCTTCCACTCGAACCATTATAGTTGTCAGATGGTAATTTTATTCACCAAGCAATTCTACCTACAAAAGCAATATTTTGGCTGTTTTTGACGTATTTGGGTCTCATTTTTATAGACGGTATTTAATTTGTTATGTCCAGGTGACATACCAAATTATTATTTTCGTCATGGAGCAGATGACAACTAAGCAACGCATCCGAGTGATAAAAAGTTATTACAAAAACAGTGAAAGTCCCACGAAAACCGTTAGTGATTTGCGTGTGACACATGGACATAACGCTACTCCAACTGAATTCTCAGTTCGGAAGTTGATCCGCATGTTTGAGACCAAGGGTTCTGTTGCAAATGTTAAGAAAACAGGACAGGAACACAAGAAAACATTTCTTCCTTACGTACACCCCAAAAAATCGGTTTGCGAACGAGCCCAATAACTGAATTTATCAACAATTCTTTCAAAAGACCTGAAAATGCATGCGTACAAGATTCAACTTACACAAGATTTGAAGCCTGCAGATCATGGAAAGAGATACCAATTTGCTTATTGGGTCTTGGCTCGACAAGCGAAGAACAATTACTTCGCAAAAAGAATAATTTTCTCAGATGAGGTGCACTTTTATCTCAGTGGGTACGTCAATACATAGAACTGCCGAATTCAACAACGCACGACTTTGTGGTGTGGATTTTGGTCAGGAGGAGTGATCGACCAGTACTTTTTTGAAAATCATGAGGGAGCTATGAACGGCGATCGTTACAGAAACATGTTTTCACATTGGTTTTTCGCAGTCGTGGATGAAAATGACGATTTTTGGTTATCAGTTATCCCATGAAACGATTGATCTGTTGACTGGAATGTTTCCCAAAAATTTATCTCTTTGCGTGGCAACTAGGAATGGCCTACCAGATCATGCGATCTTACGCCCCTTGTGACTCTTTTTTGTGGGGATTTGTGAAATAAAAAGTGTACGTGAACAAACTACAAACAATACACCAATTGATGGATGAAATTTAAAGGGTTATTAACGGTAACTAATCAGATGTTTGTGAACGCGTCATCGAGAACTTCATTTAACGCATTTCTCGTTGCCGCGCGGCCTTAGGTAGTCATATGGAGGATATAATTTCTCATACATAAATGGGAGATATTAATGTGTTTATTAAAAAAAATCATTTTCTACAGAACTTTAATATACATCCCTACTTCCCTAACACTCTTTACTTACATAGCCTGGTACCACCCACATTAGATTAAGCTAGTTGCCTTTGGCCAATTGGTTCAGAGCTTGTTTACAATTCCAAGTTGTTTTATAATTGAAACTCTATGCTCGGAGATTCTTAAGGGCAGGCAGGCTGTCTTCTAAGATGCCACTTTGTAGACCTTTTTCGTGCAAACTCAAGCCCATCTTTCGAAGGCTATTGTTTCAGCATGTAAGACTGATGGGCCTTGTACGAGTGAAACTGATTTCCTATATTTATGCCTCCATTAGTGTGAATAGCCCCGTGATACCAAGACTCTTCATCCCTTGCCCAAAATTCTAGAAAAACGTGAAACAAGATCGATTTCGATAAAATAACTTCAAGTTCACAACGAGGATTTGAGCTAGAAAAATGTATTGATAAATACTTCCCTTGAAAATACACCTCACTTAATAATTTATCTTTAGAGCGGAATCATCTATAATAATTCAACTGATTGAAAATGTATACTTGTTGAGCTACACTTTTTATGGAACCACATATGTAAATTTGATAAAAAACACTTAAGTTCAACAACATCCTATGATTCGAACTGCAACAAACAATTTCTATCCACGCAGCAATTTCTCCAACACATAATTTAATCAAGAGATCAATTTATCAGAAAATAGCCTTCAATATTCACCTACCCCAGTAAACTCAATTGTAATTAAGAAGAACCTGCAATAGACACAGAAATTGTTCTGTTTATATCCAGTGTAACAAATACAATAGATAAGTTACCATTACGAAATGACAAGGAAAAAGTAAAACATATGCAATAGATAAGTTACTAGTAACCAACATACTTTAAGTGACAAGGAAAAAGTAAAAATTGCCAACAGGAAGAATAAGAATGGCAGGACCATTACACAAATCCATAAAAGTATATAAACGATGACCTGATTATAATATCATGGAACTTGGAACAAGTATTTGTCTTCACCAAATTTACTCAAATGATTCAATTACAAGAAGTAATGTCCCCTCCATTATTGCGCAACAAAACATTATCTTGTAATATTTAAATAAAGTAAAACTCACTTTGTTAATATCACACTATTTATTTAAAAAGTAAATATTACAAGATGTACCACGAAGTGAACGCCTCAACCATTAATCAATTATTATCTTGTAATATTATATAACACATACAGCATACACGAGCGCAGTTCTCTAACGATCAATGACTAAGGAAGATCAACGCCATTTGGTCGAAAAGTAACAAAAAAGTATTGAGAAAGTTTAAAAATTATTCTTCCCACAATTCTACAATAAACTGTTCATATTCAAATTTTAAATTCTTATTATATTAGTAAATTAAGGAATTAACTCTCTCGAATCTACATCCTATTGGCTATTTTATAAAAGAGGAACCAAAGAACTCTCTTTTTCGTCTATATTAAAATAATAATATTGTAAAAAGTCACCTTTTATTTATTTTCCCTCTGTTATTTGTATATATTTTTTTCTTACGGTTTGTGTACAATTATATATTTATTTATGTATGCATGTTAGACAAAGGTTAAATACAATACAATACATCGAGATTTGATTTATTAAAAAGTCTAGGACATTTAAAAATTGCATTTTATATAAACACCTTTCAGGCTTTGACAGGTTGAACTAAAAAGAAAAAAAAAATAGTAATATGAGAACTATTAACGACGTTTATTTTCTTCATTATAGAAAGTATAATAACATTCCTCTAGGATCATATTAAAAATGAAGAAACCAATGAAAAATGAGTTTAATCTATAGGAATACTCTAATTCTCATAAGTTTCTCTTTGCGCTTAGATTTATTATGATTAAGTCTGAAATCATACTTCTTCTTACAAGTACAATTTCAAGGTTATGAAGAAATCCTAAATAACTATTTACCTCAGAAGTATACTCCAAATTCTCATACAAGTACAACTTTTAGGGCATGAACATATTTTCAAAATTATCTGTTTTATGAGCATATTCCAAATTTGATCACTAATTTAATTCGATGAGTGAACATAGCTATAATTAATGGTTTAATACTCGCCGAATAAATCTGAATTTAAATACTACGGGCTAATAAAGGTTTTTAGTGCTTTTTTAAACTTATTTAACTAAATATTTTACTCTATTGGGTAATGTCTTTACCAAACCGTCGACTGTTTTGAAATCGTAATCTTCTTCAATTCAAATAAATGAATATATTAAGGTAAATGTTTTAAAATAACCTTTATTCATTAAAAATAACAAGAACATATACAGATTCTAAAACAATTTTTTATCTCATAGGCATATTCTAAATTTTATTGTTTACTAAATATATTGCTCTCTTTTTTAGTGTGTATGACCTACAGAAGACTTTTCTTTAAAGAATGTAATAAAAATCTTCTCTCCAATCAAATTTAGAATGGTTAAGTTCAAGGTTATGAGAAGATAAGAATTGGTTGTTCTCTAACTACAGTTTCAATGTCCTATAGAGATTTAAAAATTATATCATAAACATAATCTAAATTTTACCATTATTTACTAAAAAAAGTGTTCTCTTTTCAATTATATTATAACTACAGATGATTTATTAGATAGGTATCGACATCCTTTTTCCAATCAAAATTTCGATAATTAAGCTGTAAGTAAGAAAAATATCTTTCCCTACATTATCTATTATCTAATTTAGATTTAAACTCTGCCCACCCGTCATGCATATTTTTTTTAATTAATATACTAACTCAAACATTCAAAAGGTTTTGTAATTTATTTTACTCCGAACCACGAGATGATCAGTAATTGAAATTTATATGTATATGTAGGGTGGGTGGGTGGCCTCTATTCCACCCTCCAATCAGTAAAACATCATCAGGAATTATTTGAAAAATTTGTATGAAAATATCTCTAAAAAATTGTAATTATTTTTTGTATATTTATATCTTACAACTTTTAATTAAAACCCTCTCTAATGTTTTACTGATTGGAGGGTGGAATAGAGGCCACACACCCACCTTACATATACAAATAAATTTAAATTACTGATCGTTGATGCTTCTGCTACTAAAAATAGCCAAACCCTTTATGTAAGAAAAAATAAAACAAAAGCAAAATTTAAGTTTAAATATAAATAACGGATAGCTAATATTATCTAATTTAGATTCTGCCAACCCATCATGCATCAAATTTTTATAAATTTAGTCACTCCAAAATTTTACCTTTTTAATTCCTTTTTATTCAAAAAGTTTTGTAATTAATTTCATTGGATACAGCGAGAAGATAAAAAATTAAAGTTATTATGTATATGTAGGGTGGGTGGGTGGCCTCTAACCCACCCTCCAATCAGTAAAACATAAGCGAGGGTTTTAATTAAAAGTTGTAAAACATATATAAACATAACATTATTGCAAATTTTAATAAATTCATTCAAACAAAAAAAACTTTAGAAAATTTGAAATATAAGACATAACTTTGCAAACAAAACTTGAAGAGAATAAAAAACTGAACAAGTTTTATTAAAACATGTTTTTCGAAAGTAATAATTTAGACCGTTTTTGCCTATTTCCAATAAACTATAAGTGTTTCATGAAATTTATATAACAACTAATTGAAAAGAGTCCAAAATTAAGAATAGCCTTTTTGCGTAAACCTCACAGTTTTCGAGAAAAATATACGGAAAGTATTATGATGTCCACATCACCATTTTTTTTTAATATATACTACCACCTGATGACTTATTAGATAAGTATCGACGCTCGTTTTTCAATCAGAATTACGATGATTAATCTCAAGGTAAGGAAGAATTAAGATTTGCTTTTCCTATAAGTAAAAATTCAAGATTGTGAGATTATAAAATTCCAAATTTTATCATTATTATTCTATTCAGTTTCTAATTGATCCAAATCCTCGCCTTTTATTATTTTTTATTTTTCTAATTGCTTCCTCCAACTCTTTTATGCCATCCTTTACAACAACTTCTACTATTTGTGTTTTTCTTTTAATATTCACACCTATTTTTTTCGCTCACTAATTAATATACCATTATTCTCGGAAGGATTTTAAATGCATATACATTAAAATAAATGATGAACGAAATAATGCAAAATATAAGAAAACAAAAACATGCACGAATTAAAAGAAGAATTATAGGCAGTAAGAAAAGGGATAATAGTAAAAGAGACAAAGGAAAATGGAAAAAAGGAAGGACGGGAAAGAAAAATAGAAAAAGAAGAAAAACGGAGCATAAATAATACAGACTGATAGTGAAGAATTGCAATAAAAAAGAAATACTGGAAGCATTTATTTTTAAAGACTAAAATAAATAAAGAATATGCTATTAATAAAAATAGGAAATCATAAGAACTATTAACATAACTATAAGACAGTGGGTACAGTAACGCTCAGAGAAATTAATTATTTTAAATCAATACTTTTATTATTATTATTTAGAGAATGGAGAGATTACAAATTACAGAAAAGAGATTACAAAAACAATCTACTTTAATAAAGGGATGTATTTAAATTAAACCCACATTGTTTTACTAAAGAAAATGAGTATTAAATTCATAAATATTAAATGTTTAATTGTGGAGGCGTTTACTTTGTGGTACATCTTGAATATATAAATAAATTAAGTGGTAAAACAAAGTCATCGTGTCTCCTACTTTATAATAAATATTATTTTTAATTAAAAAAATTGTAAATTTATTAAATTAAGTATTTTAGTTTATTTCAAGCCATTATAATAATTCTGAAAATAAACATCAACAGCTTCTGAAAATAAAAAAATCAGTGAATATTTTGTTTTATGGGTAAATAAAACAATGTTCCCTACTATTGTAAATAAATAAAAATAATTGTGTTAATTATTTTTACATGATAGTTTATTTTCATGGCAAAAATAATCAATTAATAATTTTATATGTATATTAAAGTTAATAATTTTATAGTAATTACACTGTGACATAATTTAGATGCTCACCATTGGTATCTCTGTTATTAAAAAAGATAGAGCAACGATTAAATAGATCTAATATAAATAATAGTACATTTATTACGCATTTCAATTTATTTATATATTATGAAAAAATCGTAAAGATAAAACCTATTTTAAATATATTCCATTGTGCTAAATTAAAATTCTAAAGCAGAATGAACATATAAATACTAAATTTAGCAGAAATAACCAGTAATAACCAAATACATAATTATCAACTGTTTACGGTCATAATTTTATTAATTAATTAATGACACACATAAAATTATTATTTAATATCTTAATTTTAAAAGCAGGAAAGTAAACGTATTATCGATTCAATTTTTATAGTTACAATCCCACAGCAACTAGTAAAACCTATTAGCGACATTTCCCTGATAACAAAAACATTAGCCTTGTCATTTACTGATTTATCGCCAATTCCAGTCGTTCGGGTTTTGATTATTTTGCAATGGACTTATAGAGAAAAAAAACGTCGCGAGGAATTTCGTTTTGTTGTGTCGTCGTACGTTCGTACTTGACTGGTGGTGACTGTATTCCTGCGGGGCAGGTAAGGTGGCGAGTGTTTTGTGCAGAGGAGAACAGTGGAGAGTGAGGTGATGTAAACATTTAAATAGACCGGTCCAAATCAGGATGAGTGACTGTTGCGGCGTGTGTTGGGCAGTGCACCGCGGGACAGCAGGAACGGTTCGGAGCCGAACGGACGGCCCCCCCGGTTTCCAATGGCAAAACACCCGCATCGGGCCCGTCTGGCTGAGTGGGGACGAGGCGTTTGTGCGGCCACCGGGTTTAACGTGTAATATCCAACATGAAACTGTCACAATATTTGTGAAATCAATAGTCATGGCGCCTAGAAAATCAATCCTGCACACGAAATGCGCGAACGATCACTGAAACGTCGTCGATTTAGTGCGGAATACTGACCTTGTATCATGCGTTGCGTGGTCGATAGCTTCTGGTTATTCGAAGACATTTCTTGAATTAATTCTATACACTTTAAACTATAAACATCGGATTTTTAACGCACAATTATACACACACCGTTCACAAGCTAATATTCTACTCAAGATGGAGCAAGTAGCGCGACCCAGCCAGAGCTCAGCTGCGCGCATGATACTCGCGTCGAATCATTGCTCACTCACTACCGATGCCGACTACTCCTGGCGCTACCTGCAGGTTTCCTGCGCGTTCCTGCTGTACGCTCGCGTTGCCGGTTATACAGTTCGCTACGCGCGTTTAATTCCGTGTTCCTACAACAGATGCTATCCGCGAGCGGCACGATTCTTTCAATTTTTATAACAATTAACAACTAACACTACGCCATCTATTAATTATATTTACTAATAGTAAGATAAATTTAATTAAATAAATAAATAAAATGGCATTTAAAGTTTTAAAATAAAGTCATCCTGTTTTACAATATTTAGTGATATAGATGATGTTCCAAATTTAATTCAAGATTTGAAATAAATTGAAAATAAACAGTTTTTAGTCACTTTTTGGGCCTCCACAGCTTTGCACTCTTTTGTTAAAATTTCTATCAGCATTGTGCATAAATGTGGCAGAATTTCATTGATTCAGCGTTTAAATTCCACTGGTAATGAGTGCTTGTGCGCTTATTGACTTCAAATAATCCTATAAAACGAAATTTAATGTTAAATCACACCATCTACGTGGCCCATTCTAATCACCGATATGAGAGCAACCGTCTTGCTGAAACCAAACATTTGCCTTATCAATATAATCCAATTTTGACAGAAAGAACTGTGTTATCATCTTTTTTTTTAAATCATGTTTCACTGATGTTAATTCTTTACCTATTACTGTTATTATGTAGCAGGCACTGCTTGACTAAGCTCATTTTCAAAAGAGTATATATGTCCAATGATGCCTTCAGCCCAAAATCGACACCAGAATGCGACACATCAGACACAATCAGACGTGGATTCTCTATACCACAAACACAGGAGGGAATTAAACATTAATAATTTAAATTCATCCACATTTATGCAGAAAGGCCATTGAAAATGTGGACAATAGAGTCCGTATGTGCCGTGGAGACCATTTAATCCATGTGTTATTCTTAATTTGTTTAAAAAAATGACAATTTAAAAACTAAAAACTTTGCTTTCAATTGAATTCAAATATTGTATTCATTTTAGGCCACCCTTTATTACATATTTAAGAAATACTATATAAACAGGCAATGTCAGTGCAAATTATTCACTTGGCTGATGGTATCAATATATTAAAACATTTCTTTATGCATATGTATTTTATATGGTATATAAGGCCAGTTGTTATGTACTCATTGTCGAATTTATAGACACATGCATCAAACAATACTAAAGCCCCTTTATAGAGAATCACCTCAGAGATATCATTCCTGGTCTTAGTTAGAAAAGTACCAGAGACTGAGGTGTACCATTCGATTTTCGAAATATTCGTGTAATGACATCATCCAACCAAAAACTGTCTGAGATGTATTCACTAACAACTATGAATATTTTAAATAAGGTAAAAAGGGCTAAACTAATCCTAATAGGATAAAAAAAGTGAAATTATTTAATCGTTGACATTAATCAAATATTTACACAAATTTTACAAATTTTAAGCAAAATGCTTAATACATCAAGTATAAAATAAAATAAATATCTACAGTTGTAGATAGAAGTAGAAGAATTTCTCCAGAATTCCAATAAATGGAAACAATCTATATGGGTTTGACTGGAAGAACATTCCGAAGAATGAAGTCCGCCTGTGATTCCTGTGATTCGAAATTGAGTGTATTTTTTTTATGTGTATATTATTATTATGTATTTTGTTAACAGGTAATCCAAAGCATCACAATAAACAATAAATAATCGTATGTTTCTCATTGTTCACATTGAAAATTTGATTTAGGCTTTTAAAATCTACCATTGATTTTTTTTAAATAAATCCTATTTATAATTGAGGAGTTAAACTAAAAAAAAAAATTTGAAGTACGTTTTTTTTAAATTAATTTTGTTGTTGTTGTGTACATTTTTTAAGAAAGAAGTGCAAAGATATATAAATAAATAAATAAATAAATAAATAAGCATCCTAGTGAACTTGTAAGTTATTTCACTTATTCTATCACATGGGAGCTTAAAAATTATTTAATATGGCTTGTTGGCAGCCAGTAAACGTTAAATTTAAAATATTAAACCATAACTAAGACTGGATTGATGATGCTCTTACTTGTTATCACTTAATAAAATACTAACAAAGTCTATGGTTTTAAAAATGTTTTTATTTCTACGACAATGCTCCACCAAACAGTGGCTTCGTCATGTAGATGAGAAATTTTTGAAACCATAAACAGTGTCAGTATTTTATTAAGAATAAATAAGGCAATCAATTAAGAGACAATTTAGAGATTATTGGACAAATATAATATATTCATAATAATGGTCTTAATCTTTAGATTCTAGGTGATGTTTAGGTCGTTGAGATGTCTCCTCTTTGGTGTGCCTTAAGAAAATAGACAAAGGTCATAGGTTATACTAAAAAAATACGAAGAACTTCTACCTGGTTATTCCGATGATGGGGAGAATTGATGAAATCTCTAAAAATGTCTGTGTTTTATCTTATAAAAATTAGTCTTTACTATAAATCTGTGGCTTGGAGCTAAAAAGGCCAATGTCAATATTTTGCCGTTTTGATTTAAGCAGTACATTAGACTTTTTTTCTTACGGTCTTTAAGATGGTAAAACAGCCAATGTCAAATCTCATTCAATAGCAGACCTATAAATTTAATTTTGGCCAATGTCGCTATGAATTCATCAACATCAGTTTATGCTAAAAGGGCCAGTGTCTAGTTTAGCCTTTTTAGTTGTAGCTATTGAGATTGGGCAAATGTAATACGTTTGGTGCCAAGAAAACCCCCTATAAAAGTTATAGAATTGGAACAAAACGACTTTTTAAACTTCAAATCATGTTTAAACACTCACTATGTACATCGAAAAATAAACATCTTAAAGGAACCAATTCAGTGGCTCAAAATAAAATGGATGCATTATTCAACAGATTCTCTGAACATTTTGTACAAACACTCCTTTGAGGACGAGTTTAAAATTTTCGATATATCCAGAAATCAGAAGAAAACACGACAGAGTGGTCTTCTCAAGCTTCAACCACTTAATAATAAAGCACTTCCCTTAAGTACGGATAAATTAAATGACTTAAAGGCACTTTTGCCATATATCAGCACCACTAATCGCATGTACAACAATCACTTTATTAAACAAATGTCAGCAAATGATAACATATTGGATTACTTGGGTGAAGCTTCTGAAGAGGAAATAGATTTACTATCATAAAGTTTTTCATATCTAGTTGTAGAATATCTTAGTTTTGTAATGTATTTAGTTTATTTCACCTTTGTTATCACTAAACTTTGTAAAAATATAATAAACTTCGTAACAAATAACTATATTCTCGTTTTTATTGTTGTTATATCGGCCAATGTCACCTAAAAAAAAAATTTTTTAATCGTGAATGTATGCAACAAAGGCCAAACTCATTTTTTTTTCAAAGTAAAATCATTTTTCAAAACATGGAGTACATTATCAGATTCTATGCAAAATTATCTATGTTTGAACCACAGTTGAAACATACAACTTGTACTTTATGTCAGTTAGAATTAAAATAATGTTTGATAAAAACTTTCAATGCGATTTTCTCAAATACGCAATTTTTGACATTGGCCTTTTTAGCTCCAAGCCACAGAAATAATACGATAAGTTTTTGAATAATCTAATTGTGTCATAGCTTAATCATCGAAAAGGTGGAGATAAATTGGGTGAGCTGATTCTAGACGAACTATTAAAGAAAGTTCTATAGAGAAGATTAACAGAACAGGAAGTCACAGTCACCTATCTTAGAACATAACCGACGATATTAGAATAAATAAACTAAAAAAGCATAAATCTTTTATTTCTCATAAGACAATGACACTAGAGTAAGTGAAGGTAAGGCCCTTATTTTCATGCATTTCTAAAATTGTGTTGACTTTTTTAAATATATTTAGAATTATTAACCTTAATATTTGTCACTTTTCTGTTCAATTTTCAGGATTATAAACATTTTACTCTGCCTACTATGTTTCAGCCTTTAATTTATCAGCCGGTGTTTAAGCCTATGATTAAGCCAAATAATCCTACTCTTTCATAACTAATTCAAATTTAATTTATAATCACCACTATTTCCTACAAAATTGTTAACCAATTTTACTTTGACTTATGAATAGTTGCTGGCCCAGTGACAATTCTAGATTAACATTATAGGCTCAGAAGTACATGGAAATCATGGAAACACCAAAAAGAGGTGGGATTTTTTTATAAAAGTTCAACTATCAAAATAATTGAATATCAATTAATAATACAATGCCCTTGCTTATTCCAGATCTACACTTATTCCTAAACAAGTAATGTACTTAAATAACTCTCATTATTATTTTAGATATATAACCTTTAGTATTTTCAATTGTGTTTTAATTTTTTACTATAACAGGTTTTAAATGATCCTTCTAGAAACTTTAATAGTCAAATTCCAAATGAAATTAACTTTAAGGTATTAAGAAGATTGTAGTAGTAAGATATTTTGCCCATTTTTGCTCATAGAAGTTGTAACTTTGTAGCAAGATATACAAAATAAAAATGTATGTACAAGCTTTAGTTCAATGATTTTAAGCTACTATTTTCTTAAATCCTCCCTTATTGTTTCAGATGGAAAATATATTATTATTTGCAGAATACGAAAAAAATCCCGGTTATAGAGTATTTATTAAACATATGGTAAAAATTCAAAGGGTTATTTCTAAGAATATTTAATACTTTGATAATTTTTGAAAACTCGCTTTGTTTCGAAGATATGGATATAGTCAAGGTAGTGCCCTAGGTCCAGCAACTACCATATACATAAACGATATATTCAATGCTATTGAAACCAGTGGAGGAAGAGTAATTTCATTTGCAGATGATGTAAGTATTATGATATCCAGCGTATCTATGGAAAATCTTATTGCTGAAGTTAATAAAATATTTAAAGAAATACTGACAAGGATATTACAAAATAATCTCATTATCAATGAGAACAAAACTATTAATAGCAAATAGTCACTTTGGCGAAAATAATGATTCAAAGCTTTTAAAAATATGTATATATTGAAACTGTGACCAGTTAATTTCGATTTAATCGAGTTAATTTAAACTCTATTTGTTTTGCATTTAGGTTGCTAAAAAAGTTATTTGATGTTAAAACATTATTCTTTATATAGGTCAATTTTTTAGTCGGTAATGCGTTATGGAGTCATGCACTAATAGTAGCTCAGCAGAAAGTTTTTTTTATATCCAGAAAAAGGGACTAAAAATTATTATAAATTTTAAATATAGAGTCATGTCAAACACATTTAAAAAAATCGGGAGTTCTAACTATGTACAGTCTTTCCATTTATGAAACGTTGGTTGTTATTTTTAAATTTAAACATAAATTCCTACAATTTAATTCGTAGTACACTTATGGTACTAGGCAAACAAACACATAGGTTTTCATTGTATGAAAATTCATGTTGTGCGATACTATATTTTAATAACCTATACGGTAATCTGCAAACTATTTCTAAATTAAAATTATTTAAATCAAAATTGAATTAATTCTTATTAGAGAAAGAATTGTATTAATTATTTTTATTTCTAAAATCTTTCATGTGTAACTTAGAATATGGGATTAGATTTTTATGATGTTACTTGCGTGTCTTATGATAAATAATGTATAAATTATGTATTAAAGTATATACTGTAAAAATAAAGATATTATTATTATTATTATTATTACATTCGCCAGAAAGTTAGTTGTTTAGCAATTGATTCACAATTCGAACTGATGTTGAAAATATTTCACTTAGTTTTTTCGAAAATTCCATATTGCTTTTCTTGAAAAAATCGCTTCATCGGTAAAAGGAATCAGCGTCAGTAGTTCAGGAATTTGAACAAATGTGTATAAAAGAAGCCATTGACAGAATGCAATACCTGGAGGACAATCAGCGGGAAGAATTGTCTGAACGCGTTGCATGCGACAACAAATATGATAATCTCTAAGAATTTTCCCATACTTACATTAGTATTAGCCAATTTTAGTGTACATGGATCTTGCTCTATCATGTCCAGCACAATCTCTTCAAATTCTGTCGATCTTATTGTCATTGGCTTTCCTGGTACTTAACTTCTTTTCAATGTTCCAGTTTTATGAAAACGTTGATAAATACTCTCAGAAACATTACGGTTAAAAAATCGATCAATCGTACAACCGCCTAGCTTGTAATGCATTGCCATCAGCAAGTCCATAAAATAAATGCATGTTAGTCATGTCGGCGTTAACATAGCACTTCATGATAAAGGACTTCACTTACAAAAGTTTAACTATTAAAGACTGAAAATAAATGTTCAACAGGCAAACGTCACTCAGTCTCAATAAATTAGACAGATACCAAATGATCAATCATGGAACATATTCGAATGAAATCAACTTTAACGATATTTCTTTTCGATGTATGCCATTTTTACTAATTAGAATGTTGTAACAATCTATTTTTTAGAAATGTTTTCTGCTCTGTAAACCGAGTGTAGTATGATATTTTGACACAAAATGTTAACTAATAATTGTGGAATTCCCTAGATTCTTTTCATTTAGAGCAATTTATAATTTTGAAATAGTTTATTCAAACCGCCGAATACAGTTTTTCTCAATTACTTTCAAGTTTTAGGTGCTGTATTTTGTTTCTTGCTAATAGGATGTCAAAAATAGTCATTGAAGATGCGTTTTCATATTGTCAGTTTGTTGGCTAGCTGGTTTAAAATTTCTAGGAATTTTTAGAACCGAATGTAGATTTTCTCAATTAATTTCAAGTGTTAAATATTAATTTTTGTTACTTTTTAATATGATGCCAAAATTACATTCATTGAAGATGCGTTATTATATTATCAGTTTGTTTCTAGATGGTGTTAAATTTCTAGAAATTTTCGAATGTAGTTTTTTCAATTATATTCAAGTTTTAAAATTTGGTTTCTTTTTATAGTATGTCAATTGTTTTGATGAAAAATATTAAAAATACGTTTATAGAGGATAGGTTTTTAAATTTTCAGTCTGATTCTAGCTGAATCTATATTCTACAAGTTTTCAAACCGGCGAATGCATTTTTTCTCAATAGTTTTAAGTATTTCTTATTAATAGGATGTCAAAAATACATGAGTTGAGGATGCGCTTTTACATTGTCATCTATTGGCTATTTGCTGTAAAATTTATAGAAATTTTTAAACCGTTGAATGCAGTTTTAAGTGTTAGATTTTGTTTCTTGTTATGGTACGTTAATTGTTTTGATAGGATGTCAAAAGTACGTTCATTGACGATGAGGTTTCAAATTTTCAGTTGGTTTTCAGCACAAGTAAATTTTCTAGAAAATTACAAAAGGCCGGATGCATTTTTTACAATTACGTTAAGTTTCAAATATTGCATTTTGTTTCTTGTTTTGATGAAATGTTAAAAATACGTTTATTGTAGCTGAAATAAATATTTTACATTTCAAACTGCCGAATGTTTAAACTGATGCATTTTATGTTTTGTTATCGTATATCGATTGTTTTGATGGACAGTCAAAAATGTGTTTATTGAGGATAAACTCTTAAATTTTAACTTAAAGAAATATTCTATAAATTTTTAAGTCACCGAATTCAGTTTTTCTCAACTACTTTCATGTTTTAAGTGTTACATTAAGTTTCTTGGTAATAGAATGTCAAAAATACATTAATTAATTATAATGTCAGTCTGTTGCTAGCTGATGTATATTTTCTAGAAATTTTCAAACCGCCAGATGCACTTTATTACAACCTGCCTCGAATTAAAACAACAAAAAACAGAAGGAGTAAAAAATCTAAAATCCCAAAGGCTATGGAGAAACATTCTGCTAATTAATGCCAAAACAAAAGCAGCCCAAAAAGAGGTGTTATAAAAGAAGAGTACACGATGATAATGGTAATTGTAAAAATGTTAAGCGTTCTAAACAAGATTCAATTACACCTAATACAAGCCATTATTGTTCATCTTCAGGATTATTATCACATTACCCTAACAAATCCAAAGTAAGTAATAATAATGATTTGTACGAACAACCTTCATATTCAACGACGCAAAAAAAAAGTTGAAATCCTACGTTTGTACTCTACAACAGAGTAAACACTAACACTGCTGTAGTTTTTGAAAATTTAAAATTATAACAGTGGAATATTTAAATGTGTATATGCAGGGTGGGTGGGTTGCCTCTATTCTACCCTCCAATCCGTTAATCAACACTAAAATTTTGCTTTATTCATTCATCAACACGGAGAAGAAAATTAGTAAGAAATTTATTACATAAATATTACTTTATTGTTAAATTTCTTTAAGAAAACTCTCGTGTATGTTATAATGATTGGAAGGTGGGATAGAGGCCACCCACCCACCCTACATACACATTGTACTTAAATCACTGACACTCGTTTGATTTTCAAAAAATTATATCACCATCAGTGTCGATATTTTCAAAAATATAAATCAGTGTTATAGTTAAAAGTTTATGTACATATGGAGGGCGGGTGGGTGGCCACTATTCCACCCTCCATTCTGTAAATCATACGTCAAAATTTTATATATAAATTCATTATTACGAAAAAAAATATATATATATGGGATTTATTTCATAAATATCCTTTTAATCTATAATTTCTTTGAGAAAAACTCTTGTTTGTAATATAATAATTTAAGAGTGTATGGCCTCTAATATATTCTACCCTCTTATTCATTAATCATCCACCAAAATATTGCTTTATTAATTCATCAATGCGGAGAAGAAAACTTGTAAGGAATTTATTTCATACATATTATTTTATTGTTAAATTTCTTTGAGAAAACTCTCGTTTATGTTATAATAATTGGAAGGTGGAATAGAGGCCACCCACCCACCCTACATACACATTGTACATAAATCACTGTCACTCGTTTGGTTTTCAAAAAATTATATCACCATCAGTGTCAATATTTTCAAAAATATAAAACAGTGTTATAGTTAATAGTTTATGTACATATGTAGGGTGGGTGGGTGGCCACTATCCCACCCTCCAATCTGTAAACCATACGCCAAAATTTTATATATAAATTCATTATTACGGAAAAAATGTATGTGATTTATTATTTTTGCTTTATTAATTCATCAATATATAGAACATTTTCATAATTTCTTGTGTTTTATTTTCAACTGTTTTTAAAGCTTGTGTCAATTATATTTATTTGTAAAAAAAATCAATCTATGTATTTTGATTAATAAATTGAATACACTTAATTAATTAATTAATAACACTTTTATTTATTTTATAAAGCTTCATTGATTTAATTTTATGTTTTTAACTCTATAAACATAAAATTAAATCAATGCCGCTTTAGAAAATAAATAAAAGTGTTATTAATTAATTAATTAAGTACAACCTGTGAAATAAACCTAGTGTTTATTAATTCGTTACCTTTTATTTCAAAATGTTTCACCAGGAGATGTGGTATTAAACGTTGGAAGTGTTTTATTTGCTCTTTACAAAGAATTATCATATAGTAATTATATTATAATTAATATAATATATTAATCTATATTATTTTTTCTGTTTGTTCGTTAATATTCAAACTGTTAATGTTACATTCTTTAGAAATTCTTTAGAAATGTCTACAATTTTTGAAGTGATTTGTCAATTATTTTTTTCAAATATCTAATAATTTCAATTACATCACTTTTTATAATTTGTTTGAATAATTTCAATTTTCTTCGGTGGTCAAGTTTGTTTCAAAGTTTTAACTTAAGTAATTTCAATTGGTTTCTGTTGAGATTTCAATTGTTTTGGCACCTTTTTTAATTTAACTCCTTTTCTGTTACCCTAAGTATTTTATCTTTATTTAAATTTAACTATAATAGAGTATGCTAGAATGAATAATGATTAAGAATATTTTAAGATTATAAAGTTATATTCTGTCTATTAATTTAGTGTAGCCTCATAACATTTAAATATTTTTAATCATTATTTATTCTAGCGTACTCTTGACCTACCACAATATTCGGTGCAATGACCTATTGTACCCCCGACCTACCTTAATAAACTACGCATTAACCTAGGTCAAGAGTACGCTAGTTCGAGCTTACAATTTATTGAAGTTAAAAAAATCCTGAAAACAATCTTTAAATCATCTACCTAATGATGCTATTAAATGTGGCAAAATAATACATAATAAAAACTAAACAAAAATAACTCACTTATTTTTAAAATAAATAATAGTAGTATCATATATGATATTAAAGGGAAAAAATTATTTATCGAATGAGTCGAATTTTATCCATCTCATAAAACTACACGTTTATCCCCATTTAACTGTTTTTCTATCTTTTATAGTTTCCGAGATTCCCATAGAGAACATCTATCATGTTTATTTTCATGTAACTCACAAAATCAAACTAAATTTTCAATATTGGATGTTTTTAAAACTTATTATAGATCTTTTGTAGGTTTTTTCTATTTTTAAATTCTAAGGCTCTATTTTCATAACAAATATATCGCAAATCTATTGCTTGTTTTGGCGATAAAGAGTTTACAGTGATATTAGAAAGCTTAGAACTAAATATTTATATATTTATACTTTTGCCACTAAAATCAGGTTAATATTTTTAATAGTTAATTCTGTTTGTTCTTTGAGTAGAAGGCAGATTTTAAATTGATTTCCAAGTTTTGTATAAAGTTAAATTTCTTTCTCATTGGTATAAAGGTGCTTGTATTTTATTTGCTTAAAATAATACGTTTTATCGTCATTATCAAGTGAATTATAAATTGATGAAATTGTTATTTATTTTTTCATCAACTTATTATAAAGTTTGGTTTATTAAATCAGCCTGTACGGCCACTCAGACCAAACTTTATAATAAGTTGATGAAAAAATAAATAACAATTTCATAAATTTATAATTCACTTGATAATGACGATAAAACGTCGAAACTCGAGTCGTGCTGTGTTGTTTAGATTTATATAATTGTGCCTACACGTTATATAATATTTTTACAATAATTATTTGTGGTTAAAACATAGTGAATTTTTCAATTCAGTGTAATTAGAATGTTATTAAAAATAACAATCAATTTTCATTTTGAATTTTAGAAATGTTTTGTACTCTATAAACCAAGTGTAGTAAGCCACACAGACGACATTAAAAATTTTAAAAATAATTTTGCCGAAATGTTTGTTCGAAACAAAGCAGGTTTTCAAAAATTCAAAAATTATCAAAGGACCAAATATTTTTAGAATAGCCCAGAGGAATTTTTTCAGTACGTTTAATAAACACCCTGTATACGTTAATGTGAGCATGATCTTCTCGGACAAAATTTTAAATAATCATTGTAGAATTCCTTAGATTCTTTTCACTTAGGGGAATTTAATATTTGAAATTGTTTGTGGTTACGTATGACTCGTAGGAATTTGTTTTAAGAATAAATTATTATATCAGACTTATTCCGTAATAAATAATATTTGTAATAATAAAAACGTATGGTATTTTTTGAAACTCTACCTACATTAAAATCCTCAACGTAGAGTCTAACGAAATTTTAAATTATTTCTAAGCGTAGACATTTAACATAGGCAACCTAATATACTCAAATTTAAAACATTGATTTTTACTCTAATTTGCGGCAGTTACGTTCATTGCATGGATTACGGTTAACTTAAAAAAATCATATTTACTAAATTTAATATAAAAAACCTTAACTCAAAAATATGTTATTGATTGAAATTAAAAATTCATAAAGTAATCAGGGGATAAACATGTAAGAAAGTCCTTAACGTTGTTAACGTTGTTAACGTTGTCAATCAAAGGAATTTTTTTTTATATTAATATCGATTGCAAAAATAAAATAATTAAAACTAATTTTTAATGAAGACAAAGGATGCCTTTATCATTTTTGGTTGCAAAACAATATTCTTTACAGTGACAGATAATTATATAAAATAAGAAATTCTGACTCTTATTACAGGTTTTATTATAAAATAAATGCACATTTTCTGGGAAAATATATTTATTAATTATTCAAAATACTCTCCCCCAACGTCAATACACTTGCCATGCCTGAAAGGCACTCTGAAACTCGACGGGAATATCTCTTAAAAAAGTTGTAACATGTGTCTGGATGTTTTCAATGGACTCCCAATACTTTCGTTTCAGCTTTTTCTCTCTCATCAATCGGGGAAACGCTGTTGTATTGCCCCTAGCCCAGAAGTTGGTAACGATAAAGGTCGTGAGGCTAGGGCAATTGTCATGTTGATGTCAGATAAGACCTATTTCAATATGTGGTGCACCTGCAGGAAACATGCTGAGTTAAAAGTTTCTCCCGAAATCAAAATGGACGATTACTCGAACGTCAAAAAAGACAATCACCATAGTTTTGATGCGTGATGCTTATTCGCGTTTTCTTGAGGCGAAAGAATGTATTTATGTGGCACTCTGCTCTGCTCTGCCTTTTAAATTTTGGGTCACACTCGAAGGCCTCTTGAAGGATCTGGAATGTTTCGATTGCATTCTTTCTAAGCCGCACAAAAACTTGATTGCGAATTACTGTTCAAACGAACGCTCTATAGTATTTATATACTTTTTCTTAAAAAAAAAAAATTATCAAAACATACTTAAATCATTCTAGATAAATGTATTTTTGTCAGGCTAATCGAACTGGTGACCGGGTGTATTTGAAGGGCAGATCTTTCATCACATTTACCGACGTGTTTTACCCCGCTGCGATAGATAGTCGCGTCACAATAAAATCATGCGCACTACTTTTATAATAGACCCTGTATGAAAAGGAGATTTTTTGATTGCCATCTATAAACTATTAGTTTGTTCTACCAATCAATTGAATTGAGACTTTCCTACTTTAGATCGTCTAAAATCACTTAAATACGTTGTTTTTAAATTATGTATTAAAAAACCTTGAATCCATTTTAAAATAATTCCTTATCTGATATGTCTCAACTATAACAAATACCTTGAAATTATCAGCATTAAAGGTTATTTTAAACATTCCTTCCGGTATTTATATAACTGTCATAAACATAAACATATTGAAATTTGAAAATTATGTATTTAATCTGAAAAATTATTCTTTGTTTTAATTAATCATCAATTCAGTAAAATCGTCGCGTAGGTCATTAAAGAATTTATATTTTTGTTATAATTAATTGGTAATGTAATAAAATCTACGCTTAAGCTTTGTTGGCTGGAGGATGGGTTTGATACAACCCCCTATATATAACTTTTTATTTTATATAGAACAATACTTATAATTAAATATATGTATAAAAACCCTTTCATTCTATATTTCATTAATTAATTGAATAAAACTTTAATTAATTGGTAAAGATACAATACGTATGGGAGGTGGGTAAGTAAGTTTGATATCATTGTTATAATTGTCGTTATTGACAGTCCCTTGTATTTGTCAGTTGTTATCAACCTTATTAAGGAAATCTAGTGCAGACTTTAGACCACAGATGTCACCTTAATTATTTCTCCATCTTAGGAATTTGTCTTAGGAGTATTTGTATTTATAAAATAACGCCTAATATTTTATATTTATTCAATATCATATCTACTGATGGTTTAGTAAATTAAACAAATCTATAAAGTAGTAAAATTTTTTATTGAAAACAATCACTTCAGTACATAAATTTTATCAAACAATCGATAACACGAACAATCTCAACCGTCATATAATTAAAACCCTTATCTAATCAAATATTTACAATAAATCTCGAGTGTTTGAAAAAAATCACAAAGCGTAGAAAAACTTTCGCCGGAACAAAACGTAGGAGACAATGACCCAAACGCTCGTCGCCTGCACGTTCTCCAGCAACGTGGTGAAATGGGTCTGGTGGCCCCTTTCCGTGGGTTGCCAATGCAGAGGGAAATTATTGTAGGTCATGCTGTGCCCGACGTACATTATGATGGCGTTCATTCCGGCGAAGAGAAAGGGCTTTCCCGACCACCATTTCAGGACGTCGATCAGGATGTAGCAGAGCGAGAGGAGGACGAAGGCCAAACTCGACGTCACCAGCACAAATGATAATGACCTAAAAAAATGAAAATAATAATTTTGAATACTGTTACTTGTTGAAACTCCATATCACTTAATAAAGTTTGTTATTGATAATGTTCACCTTGTGAACGAAATGTACATCTAACGATTAAATAAACAAGTGAAGTAAGGAATAACTGTGTGTTATTTTCACTTAATAAAATACTGACACAGTATGTGGTTTCAAAAACGTTTTTATTATTCTACGACAATGTTTCACCACACAGTAGGTGAAGGATAAAATCAATAGATGCTCTGATTTTATAGTTATTAAAAATACATACCAGAGATTTTTATTTATAGGTATTATTCCGTCCTCTTTAGAAAATCCGCACAATGCACCACCCAATAAGCCAGTGATCACACCCCAAAAGAGCCAACGAAGTAACACCTGCTTATGGTTTTTGTGGATTAGTAGAGTCATCCCAGCTTGTACACCGAGGAAGACTTGAAATATCGACGTTAGACACCCTGAAATGAACCAAAAGTTACTCAAGCTATAGTTTACGTAAATATGTAGGCATAGTAAAGAATAGCAGAAGTAATACACATATTTTTATCAAGAGCGTAGCTCAATAAATATCAAGTAAAAACACTTGCTTGTTCAAAAATATTAATTTTATTTTCAGTTACAACTATCAGGTAACTGAAAATTAAATTAATATTATTAAACATAACAAGTTTTCACTAATAATTTGTTATCTTCAGTAGAAATTTTAACTAAAATTTTTACTTTGATATCCAAAGTAAAAGGTGTTATTGATTACATTGATTACATATATTACATTACATATCTGTCCAATGATATATGTGAACAGATAAAGAACTTTCAATTTATACCAAAATAATTTAAACGGTAATTTTATTTATAAAATCAAATAAAAATTAAGTAATAAAATGTATTAAAATCCTTTACTTCGTTGTGGAAAATTAAATAATAATTTAAAAATACGAAAACATTTCGTGAATCTAATTAACTACTACTTTTATTTGGTTGCATCCTTTACCAAGTGTGTATGTTAAAGAGTTTTTAAGTTATTCAATTCTGACCAACCTAATATCCCTTCAGGATCGAATGGCTGTGCTTTGTATATTTCCACAATTTCAGCGTGTTGATACAGATGGGGACCTAATAACAATCGATCCACGTAACCAGCAACTCCTCCTGTACAATTCATGTATATCTCTTTATCGTGATAACCTCCTGGTCCTAAATATTTGGCTCTGCGAAATTTTAATATTAAAATACAATCACTACTATTAAAATTTAAAACCTTACACTGGACAATCTGGAGGTACGTAGAAGAAAATCAGAACTGTGTGCCCAATAACCACCAACAACATAATAACCCATTGGATTTGAATTTCAAAAATGTCTTTCAGAAATTGGTATAATTTACCCTGAAAAATTAAATAAAATAATTTAGCCTTTAGCATTTATTATAAAACACAAATATACTAACCCCTTCTTTATCAAAATCTGGATCGATAAATAGATTCATGGAACCGATTACAAAATAACAAATCGCAAATCTTTGGAGTACGCCGAAAATCCGAAGTGAGTTTATATATGGACCGGCTCCTAAGAAAAGGCCTAGTAGAAATAAGATACAGGATCTCTAAAAAAATAGTAATTGCAATAATTATGATGATTAAACGTAATTAATTGAATTATTTATTTCATGCCAATAACAGCTACAAAACAGTTTTGATCTCAACTTTAAATGAAATAAAATAAACTTTGTTTATTATTTTTAGTGTTTATAGATTCGACAAAATTTAGCTCATCATTATAAAAATTAGTTTAGTTAAATGATAAATAAAATATGTATCACAAAGTGAAAGCCCCTACAATTAAGTTTTGATATTATTTGGTCTCATCTCATTAAAGTGCATTAGTTGAAAACAAGTAAAAAAATATATTATGGTATTTTATAACTCTAGATAACCTTTAATTTTTTTGATAATTATCTATTATTTACAATTTATTACAATCGTTAAGAAAATTGAATAAAATTTAATTTATTATTTAGTGTGTTAATTATGCTAAAATTTTACCCTTAGTATATTAATAAAAGCACTGGATTTTGGTATCTTATTCTTTTGGGTCGATTTTATGGACATCGGTATACAGACGCCCATGATCCACATAAACCATGGAAATACCAGGTCGCCCACGCAGAGTCCGTTCCAGATTGCGTGTTCCAGGAAAGGGTATCCTCCATGGCCATAATTTACGAATATCATGAGGACTATGCTGATTCTAAAGAAACAGACATGGATGAGTTTATTTTACATATAATTACATACTTAAATGAACAGCGTAGATTAAAAGTAATAATCCAAAGATTCTTATAAAAAACGAAAAACTATTTTAATTATTGTTCGCTGTAAACAACAGCTACAGATCGGTTTCGATCTATTTTGGATTTAATCAGCGTAACGTGGATGGTGAAAGAGAAACGGAGTTTGGCTTTAAACCTTTTAAATCTTCGGATAAACCGTTAGTCACGATATTATCATAAGGGCGCTATCTATTGCCTTAGCATGGCACTAGATCCCTGTTTTATCGCTTTTGAGAGTTTCCTATGATGATGATCGAATGTAGTATTTTACTTATACAAGATTTTCAATAAATTGTAGCCTATAGTATATAATAACAAAAGTAACTATGAATTTAATTCAAGAAACTTTTTGTAAGATTCGTTTAAATGCAATAACAGATTTACAACTTTTGCTTCGATATAAAACATAATTTTGCTAAACTTTTTCCAAAAGTAAGTTTAGAATTATCGTAACATCAGATGCAATTAAAAATTAATTGGCTATTGTCAAAATGTGCATCAAATTTGAAGATATATTTCGTCGTACTAGTCAATATTTTATTGAATGCTTTTAGTCATAAATTTGTATACATCTTGCTTATTGATGACCAAACCAGACTTCTTTACAGGGAAGAGTTGTCTAAATAACAACGTGAAAAATATTTGTAAAATGCATCTGAAGAAAAATTGAGTAGAAATTTTATCAGATGATAAATAAAATTGTATTTTATTGGTAATATAAATAATATCATATAATTAGAATTTTAATCTTTACAAATCAATTATCAAACTTACAGTTTACTTTGAGTAAGTAAGTATGTACAGTTTTATTTATCATCTGACAGAGTTCTACCCAATATTTCTGCAGACGCACTTTCCAAATATTCTTCATGTTGTTTTCTTAGATGGCCCTTGAAAGGAATCTGGTCTTCTCATCAGGAGTTCTGCTTTTGAATTACAAACCTAGGTAATTTCGTTATCATTCCTGTGCCTTTAATTAATTCCTTTTTATGACAATGAATAGTTTTAGTGCGAATGAACAATATTTTCTACAAAACCATTAAATTAGGTTGCAAATGCAATGCCAAGAAAAATATTAAGATTGTAAAAAATAGAAATATAACACTTGGAATATCAGAAAATTGATTGAACAAGAATCCAAAAAATATTGCATTATCTGTATGAATTTTACTGTAAAACAACCACATTTAGTAAACAGTTTTAAGTAGCTTGATGAACGTAATGATGAAATCACCTACAACAAAACTCTAAAGAAATTGGCATACATTTTATAAGAAAAACGCGACCATTTGATAACAAAACAAAGTAAAACAAGAGCTTTTAGATTTACTTCAAAAATATCAAAGCAAATCTGAACTCAAAATCTTATCGAAGAATTAAGTAATTATGGAGGCTTTCACTTTGTGATACATTTTTATAATTAATAAATAAATAAATCAGTTAACTTTGTTGTTATTACTTATTTAAAGAAGATATTCAAAAACACTGATTTACAGATAGTTACTATTTTTTTTTCTTTAAAGGGAGAGTTGCTATGGTGTAAATTATACAGACTTATGGCATATTTATGGTAATATGGCATATATTTGCTTTTTCTTGAAAAGAAAGTTGGAATTTTTTTGCGACTCTAAAAACTGAAGTAATCAATTAAATCAAAATCAAAAATAATCTTATAGAAGGAGTTTTTTTTAAGAAATTAAAATCTATGAATAGTCTGTCAAAAACACACACCGCAATTTTAATTACGGCAATTGAAGAATAGAATACGCGATTCCTGCTAAAGAAAAACATAAGTAATTCATGAAGCTGCCTTTACAAACTGTCTTAGAAAAGTTATGACCCAAATTATGGCCACTGCAGATAACGTTGTGGAAGAATGATTATCTCTAAATAAATAATGTCAGATATATCAGATAGAAGTCATCCTGCCTAATTTCAGAATATATTTATGATGGATAAACCACCAATAAATATTACATTATCCTTCAAAAAGTCATCACCGAAGAAACAAAACTCACAATTAGAAGAACTTAAATTGTTTCAGGAATCTAAATCATCTTTGTCTAAATCAAAAAAGAAGGAACGACCGTGCATAGTCTTCCAATAGTTGTGGATATTCCGGGTACCAATAGACAGCTGTCTACTCAAAACAAGAAGATAAATGATAATCAATGGATAAAAACATATGCCAAGCTCAGATGTTGCTATTTTAGAATTTAAGTTCGGCTTCGGTTACATTCCGAGAAATGGTGGATTGATTAAGTCAATAAATTTTGTCTATTAGAGTTTGTAAGGAAGATGAATTTAAATAATAATCTTAGATTAATAAGTATCCTTATTGAAGACAACACAAAAGTTTGATCAATTGGCACTGGAAGGAAGGAAGCAAGCAAATTTTGAAAAAGAAACAGTTACAAGAACTTAAATCTTGTAACTGTTTTTTTTTTCAAAATTTGCTTCATCATCATCAAATGATTTAGGGAATTACATCACCTTGGTCTACGACCAAAAAATTGCGACTATGCAAAAACATATTTCATATACTTACAGAATATCTGAGATCGACGATTTACTTAAAATAACAAAAGTAAATTAATGGATAATCACTTCTGATGTATAGTTTGTTATTTAAATTATTTTATGGACAGTTCAACTTTCACTGATTTCATTGAGTTCACGTAATGCCTCAGCTACATTTTAACGATTATACACAGTATTACCTATTTAGATGACGTGACACTCTTCTTCCAGGTTCCAGATACAACAATAACTCATCAACATCGTTTTTTTAAATAATATGTATTTGTAAAATGATGAAATGGTAAAGTTTTCAAAGATCCCGCTTAGTTTGTGTAACGATTGTACCAAGTTATGCATAGTTTTGCCTACTTAGATGGCTTGATAGTCCTCTTAAATTCACGTCGTCAACTTACCAAGTCATAGGTGAGTGAGTGAGAATGACGATATTTCTGAAAGTATAATTTCCGAATCAACCAACAAAAAATGAGGATTGTAGAACTAAATATAACTTTCTTCGGCTACATTAAGATGTTTTTAGAGTAGTACTAAGACGGAAGACTAGCAACGCTTTTTTAAGACGTCCATATTCACTAAAAATTTCGATCCTTCCATCTATTAAAGGAATTTGTTCCCGTTTTTAAATTACTAGAGTATCAGGAGATATACTCAGACTTGAGACTTGAAGATGATCACCACTAGTTTAGAGATTTTTAGAAATAAATCTAGGAACGAAACAGGCCGTTTATTATTTTAATATCGTATACGTTTTCAAAACACAAGTATTGCACCTACAAAGAAGATTATGAAGCCCAACATCAATTCCTGCGGGGTTGAGGTGTCGAATGATATAGGGAAATTGTCTTAAGCTTCTAGGCTATTGAGTCACGAACGATTTTTTGTATTATTTTCTAAATTATATTTGAAAATCTGTGAACATTCACAACATCCATGCCCGAGCTCGGATTCTAACCGAGGATTAGTCACACATAGAGTTCAAAAAATTTTGTTGACGAAAAAAGCAGATACTGGGTGTTTCTAAATGACTATCGGGGTTTTAATGCTTTATAGTTCTTATACGTTAAAATCACAGTTAAAATATGAGATTAAACATTTCTATTTGTTAGAGGACGCTAGTTGCAAAAAAATGACGGCTAGAGAACAGAAAGCTTTTTGTGTTCTGCAGTTTGCAAAAACCGAATCAGTATTTATTGTGCAACGTGCTTTCCGGACTATGTTCAGATAAGAACCCCCCAAGTGAAATTAACATCTGTAACTACATCTGTAATTGTTGCAGCAGCTGCCTCAATCCATACAAGCCATATAAACTGATTTCGTTGGGCTACGCGTGACAGACTCTTTTACTCACTCAAGGTTCTTTTCTGAAAGATTTGGTCGTCTTGTACTCTTCCCTTTGCAAACTTTGCAAGAGTTTGTATGGCTTGTATGGATTGAGGCAGCTGCTGCAACAATTACACCACAAACACTAAGCAAAGTTTGGGAAGAACTGGCCTATCGACTTGATGTGTGCTGTGTGACGAAAGGTGCTCACATTGAAAACTTGTAACTTTGTACGTAAAACTGTTTGACAGCTTTTTCGGAAATGTCTTTTATAAAGGTAATCTTAAACTTTTCATTTTGTCTGGTAGGTATAATGTTTAATAAAAACAGTTAAATCTTAAAAGTATGTTCATGGGTGGCGATGGTGAGGTGAATTGCTTGACGATTTCAGAAGGAGGATGAAGATCAATAACCCTCTTATGAATCCTCATTTGGAAACGATCCGAAGTCTTAGAACCTTCACCACAAGGTTTATTCCTGGTAGTGATTCTTAAGGTTTTGGTCGGCATACGAACTGGTCCCTTCACCCGCAATTTCTGCTTCTTTGTTCCACTGATCAAGTCGGAACAGACTTTCTCCAAAGAGCGTATTTTCTTTGAGGTCAAGGTGTGATACGGATACGATGGATTGGAGCAGTTTCCTGTCCTGGTTTTTCAGGATTTTCATTCATAGAAGCCATGGCTTATTAATTATTATATCTGGTCGAGTTAATCAATTAATTAGAAGAAATTGAAGAGCGCTGAACCAGATATGTGGTATCAACGAAACTGCGCATATCGTTGGTGTCCTTCGCTGCTGTCAGTCCATCAACGACAAACGGCACCATCAGGATTGTCTTACCCTTTACAGGTTGGTCGAAAGCCAGTTCGGAGAAAGGGTAAAATGTATTGTATAGACAAAGGGGCAGAAATCAAGAATTCAGCTACGCAAAAACTTCTAGACCAAATGGGAATTCTTCACATCAAGACCAGCGGATACACACCGTATCAGAACGCACATGTGGAAAGAGAAATGAGGATAATCCGCCGCAAGGTCGGCCATTCACATAGGTAATTTTAACGAGAATCTATGGGTCAAAACCATTTCATACGTTAAAATTTAAAAAAAATATATCTCATAAAGGTTCCAGGTTTGTACTTGCTGGTTGAATTATTTTCTGGATGATGGACCTTGAGGATTCTTAAAATATGTCTTCATCTTGACATCGACATAACTCAGAGGCATAGTTTTGTGATGGAATGTTTGGTAATATTTCGAAATCAAGAATTTTGGTACCAATTTTCCATTAACTTCCCTTTCTTTTGGCAAAAAGATGACTTTTGACTAATGCCATGTTTTGGGTAAAGGCATCCGCTTCTTAAAATAATTCATAACATAATCGAGGTGTACGTTACACGGGCTTGAACTTAAGAAATATTTTGTGTGAAATCATCTCTTATACTTCTTTGTATTTGTGTTTGTATTTAATAATTTTTCCTCTTGTAATAAATAACTGTATTACAAATTAGATAGATTATGTGCTTATAATTTTGATGTAAGATTTCCGGGACGGAGTTCATTCGGCAGAATGTTCTTCCACTCCAGCCCAATGCTGCATTTTAAGATCTTCAGTTGATCATTCTTGCAGACTACCAATTGCCATTTTGGCTCTATTTTGCTTCAAAAAGCATTATTTGCGCTCATTATATTTTTACTCTGATGTCAAACTGACAAAATCGAGGTGTGCGTTGTTCGTTCTGAAAGCAGGTTCCATCATCCCACTGAAGAAACGTGTGTAATAGGCCAAGATACACTTTGTAGGTATCCCAAATCATAGAAAAATATCGAATTCCAGAGAGCTTATACGTGAGTAAAGCAAGATTGTCTTATAAAATCATAATTAATACATGAAATGAAAGAGCAACTCAAACTGTTTTACGTTTCTAGGAATGCAAATTGAAGAACAACCAAGT
Source organism: Ontholestes murinus (assembly GCA_963969525.1). NCBI lineage: Eukaryota > Metazoa > Arthropoda > Insecta > Coleoptera > Staphylinidae > Ontholestes > Ontholestes murinus. Next base: position 11,972,292 of record OZ018391.1, on the reverse strand, counting down.
GGTATCTTCATAAATAAAGATCATACAAGGCTACAACCTTGGCAACTGCAAATTCACGTCCACATCGATGGAGATGATTACTGAGCCTGAAAATTTCGCAAACAATGTGCCAGTATCGAACTCTATCATATCGTGAATTAGTGGACAGTCTTCTCTATCTGACCACCATCTCACGACAAGACCTGAGAACGGCGAAAGAAGAAAGAAAGTAAGTGTTAGAGTTTTCAATACAATTTACTATAATTATCTTCACGTAACTCGAGAAATATATTTCTACGGCGAAACTCCTTGAGCAGATTCAATAATGAAGCGTATTTTTTCAGTACCTAAAAGGAATGTCTTGAATGGGAATCTTTTTTGATGAAAGTAATGTCGTGTTCGCATATACTGACTCGGATTATAGAGGAGACAGTTTTTCAGGGCGATTAATCATTGGAGTATTTGTGATGCGTGGAGGATCAGTAGTGTAAAGCATGCAAAAGCAAAGATTGGCCACCTAAACGGCAGAGGCTGAGAATCGACTGTCCATCAACAACATTTGCTGGGTTCTTCGCATCGTTAAGGAGCCGCAACTCGTCAATCTGGATCAACCCTCTCGCCAGTATATCGTCAACCAGTCAGCCATACATATGTTAAAAAACACGAGCGATGGTCGGATAACGAAGAACAAGAAACCTATAGACATCTCCAGGAAATTCACCAGGGAGCATGTGGGAGTCACGGTGCAGCAGCTACACATCAGAAGTGCAGACCAGATCGCCGACATTCCCATAAAGCCACTCAGTAAGAAGATTTTTGAGGACCTGAGGAGAAAATTGCTCACGAAGGAGTGTTAAAGTTGGTCACTTTTCTCCTGACAGCTCCCAACCAAACCCAACCCAATCATCCCTTGACCGCTGTCATCTATGTAAACTCAATCTCTCGGCTGAACTTGCACTTTTATCAGAAAGAAGAACAATGTAACGAAGAAAGCAGTCCATAAAAAAATCGGTCGCTTAGTATGCCAATAACAGATTCATTTGTAATCGCAAATCTATTCCAACAAAAGCTGTTACGATTATCTGGCACCGTTGGTCTTCAAGGACAGATCTATCCTATAAAAGCTATGATTTGGCGATAAGGGTACATTATTTCTAGGAAGAAGTCTGTTTGTATACTCCTCATTGGGTGCGTGGCGGCATTTTTTGTATCATTGTTTATATTGCATCATTTACTGTTTAGAATTTGAAGGGAAAGGTACCCCAAATATTTTATAAGAAGTTGGCTAGAGTTACGTGTGTTGAATTTTTACTTGCACTATGAGGAAGCATATAAAAGAATCACCAAAACAACCAAAAACCAAGAGAGTCTAATCCAAAAAATATAAGGTGACATTAGACATCCACAATCATTAGAATTTTAGAAATAAATATTTACTATGCCGTTCAGTTGTTTTTTATTTCTTAATAATGGCTATTAATAAATTAACGTTTTAAAAAATATAAAAACTGAAGATTAAGACTTTAAATAATATTTTTTCCTCCTTTTAATAGAGTTAATATTAAATTTTGCAATTTGTAGTTAAAACTATTTTATTACAGATTAAGATTATCCTTACCCACGAAACGTATCCAAAGACCGCAATCTAACTTTTCCTTTTCCTTCTTCACTCGACTCTTCTTTTTGATTTCCTTTATCCCAAAGGTACACAAATAGTCGTATCAGAATGAAAATCGCCGCATAAATAAGAGCAACAGTGATGATAGCTAAAAAACAATAGATTTATTATTTTCTTATTTTCTTATTTAGGCAAGAAAATTATCCTCTAAGATATTTCTCTGAGAAATACTTACGAAAATATATATTAACAGGTTCCTTAAACTCATCGACTGTGTAAGATTTCGGCGATGTTAGATTAACATGATATATACCAAATTCACCATATTGCATCTTTATATATTCATCACCGACGACATTTAGTATAGAATTTTCTGGTGAACTGTCCATCATGCTATCCAATAGTCTATATCTTATTGGTCGCCTCGTACTTAAAGTTATCGTGTGTGGAATTGCTTTATTCAATGCTGTTTTATATAAATACGGACACTAAAAAATATAAAGATAAATCATATATAATATATTTTATTTAACTCGTCTGTTACTCGCCTCGTTCGCTTCGCTCACTCGGCTCATAATCTCAGACTCGTTCAATAAAGTATCACTTTACTGACTAGGTACATAAATAACTATTACTAATATTATAATTTAATTGTTGAATTAAAACGCTTGCCAAGTGTTTTAATTCAACAATCAAATTAATACAAACATGTTTCACCACGGGTTAAGTGAGAAACTAATTCATCATATTAATATTATAAGATATTATAAGTATTATAAAGTACTTACCCCTAGACAATCTTCATATTTATAGTACAAATAGAGTTCATCCAAGTAATTATTCGAAACGGTCATGTAGCATTCATCCCTCATGAGGGCAGACATTTTATACCCATTGTAATTATCGTCTCCATAGCTTTCAATCAAAGAATTGATCGTCATTTTCCCTGCAGGCCGTTAGTACTGCGATCCTGCGGAATGAACAACTTAATGATCTAGTATCTCATATCTATCTGGCAGATAATCAATAAGTGATAGAGAAAATTTATGTAACGTGTGTGTATTTTAAGGATTATATATGTAATCACTCAACGATTGTTTCTAATGAAATGATAAGGTGTATTATTTAGATTTTAATTTTTATGAATAGTCAATAATAATATCATTGTTTAAAAATATTGTTCAACGATAGATAATAACATTATTGCTATTAATGAAATGTATTTAAGGTCTGTTGTGGAAAATTAACTAATACATTTTGTAATTTGTAAAAATTTGTTAAAAAAGAATGAAATGAATAAAATCTTTTCATAATTTAGTACTGCTGCAAGGATTTTTAAAACACTTTCAAAACTTTTTTGTCTCTTAATAATGTTCAATATCTTGTACGGTTTCCCCACATAGAGTAAATAAATAGCTTGTAACTCAATCTCCGTTAAATAAAGCATATAAAATCGATTCATTTATAGTTGTGAAGATCACTAATGCAAAAAACATTCTGTTACAATGTCTTGGATATGTTCTACCGATTTAAGGGTGACTTAGAGCCATAATTGGATGTTTTATTAAGAGTGATTTGTGTTATCGATTATAGACATAATCCATTAAATTTTACGTTTTATGCAGCAATTAAAATTAATCCGTTTAAAAGTTTCATTGGAAATTTTTTGATAACACTATGGTTTTGTCATAAGTTTAAACAAGCAACAGCCTCATCAATCCAGTATTTATTATAATTATTAGATGAATTCATTTTATGCAAAATAATTGCTTTAGTTTATGACATTAAACTAACGCAATATTTCTCAACTTGAGTGTTTTATTGACTACATCTATTATGAAACATTATTAAGTAATAGCCTCATTAATTATTATTTTACTAAACGTGACATAAATATGTTAATAAACAAATTTCTGTTATTTTCCATTATCATTTGTTAAAACATACCTTTTAGATTCTTAAATTTTTTACTGTTCATGCAAAACATGTGTGCACAGCAGGTAAACAAACACGATACTGAACATGGACACAATTAACGCATTGCATATATAAATGTAGGTTATCTCGGTCCACTACCATAACTTTCTACAAGAACGACATTGAAAATTGGATTCGCTGGTTATTGGCATCTTTGGTGAGAGTTCTGTGGGCGTAAACTCGTTTTTTTGCAAATATTTCACGCTCAGTTTTATTATTTAGATCGTTAATACGACATAAAAATTCAATGATTGTTGCACAACACGCTTGCGTAATGTATTTATGGATGCGATGGAATATAAACGAACACTGATGGAAGGTTAACAACATACGTATTTGTAGGAATAGAATATAATAATAAAACTTTTTAAATTAAGTACCAAATTGTAATTGATACATTTTTAACGTATTTTGCTGCTTGGTTATTATCATTACCTGTGCTTAATTACTTTACTTTTAGAATATTAAAGTAAAAAACACCTAATGAAGGTAATGCTTGTTATGCCACATTTACTTGATGAAACCGGATATATAAATTTGGTGAAGAAAAGCGCTTGTTATGTTCCATATTTTTATTTACAGTTTCCTGACACGTGTTTCGAACTTTGCATTTCAGTATCAAAGGTATTACTACAAAGTTCGAAACACGTGTCAGGAAGTTGTAAATAAAAATATGGAACATAACAAGCGCTTTTCTTCACCAAACTTAAAAACACTTAATAATTTTGAAGGAACTGTTACTAGGTAATAACAGTTCTTTCAAAATTATTAAGTGTTTGGAACAATTGTTTCACCATACTATAGCTTCTTCAGGCGAAGAAATGGTCGCCAAAAATACAAAACAATTGTTGCGAGTGTTTTTGCTTTGATTTTCAAAAAATGGAGAAGCAATTTCAACAATTAACAGCCTGGTCAATTAATATACTTAATTATTTCAGTTTTATTGTGTGCATAAAAAAGATTTTTATTTATTCTAGTCAATACTGTGATTTTTTCCTGTGGGATTTTCAGGTGGGGTGGGTGGAATACCTAAGAGCGTAAAGTTGCTATCTATTTGAGGGTAATTTAAAAAATTGAAATCCTTTTACCACCTTTATTTTGAAACATTTATCACAATTATTTATTAAATATTATATACAGTTGACCATCTACAGAACATACGTGTGTGTATTAGCCTACGTGTCGTTTAATGGCAAGAAGTCATGGAAAGGACGGTAAGATCGACAACTTCTCGCCGTAAACCTAGATTCCCTTAAAGTTAATAACCTACTTTAGTAATGTTGCCTTTTTTTATACACTAAGAAAAAGTCGAGTCCGAAAACGTAGAGAACAAACAAAAAACAAAAACTTAGTGTGTGCCGCTTATGACAGTTCGAAGTCGTGACGCATCGGCTCGTGTTGCTGCTGGATGTGATGTTGGAGGTCAATAGGTAGCGCCAATCTGCTCATCTGAAAATTGAATCACCATAATTATTTGCAAAAGGCGGAGATTATTTCCTCACCATTTGATCTTCCGGACAAATGTGTGAGGGTAGCCCGTTGGATGGCGGCATCCTGGCTGGAGGTAGTGGCGGATGTGGTGGTATCTCCAAAGTCGCTGCCACGTAGGTGGTTCCTGGAAGGCATTTGGAGCATTGCCTTCGAAGAGCCGGCCTCTGTCTGGAACCGCGACACCTTAGAGCGAAACAGAGCTCGCCTCCCATCTCGGCACAAAGAGATTGATGAGGAGCTGTTGATGATCGCTATAAAAATAATTAATATAAATATTATATAAATCATTTTTTAATAAATACTAAAGATTATTACTTTCCCTATATAGAATATATAGGGGAAGTATTGTTTTCGTGCATGAAAATGTCTGTGGATGCTGTATTTCAAAAACGAATCATCCCATTGAGACGAAATTTTAAACTTAAGGTTTTATCGTTAAAAACTGGAACTGAAAAGCTTTTGGTGAATATTCATAGACCGGAAGTAGATGTTTACTCCAGGCGTTTTTTTGTTTTTTGGTGATAATTTTCTAAATATGAAAATTTTTTAAAAACGCTTTAAACAAAAGTTAAAAGGAATGAAAAACTGAACAAGTTTTATTAAAACATATTTTTCATAAAATTCTTAACATTTACGAAAGAAAAATAAAAATTGAAAATTTTGACATTTTTTGCCAATTACTAATAAACTATTAGAGTTAAATAAAATATGTATGTTACAAATAATAATAGAGAATTCAAAAGTGAACTAATTATTAAGAATAGCCTTTTTGAGCAAACCTCATACTTTTCGAGAGAAATGTAAGGAAATTGCAATGTTGGCCACATCACCATTCTTTTATTGTTGTTTACATATAACAACTTTTAACTAAAACCCTCGATTATGTTTTACTGACTGGAGGGTGGATTAGAGACCGCCCACCCACCCTACATATACATGATAACTTTAATTGCTAATCGTTGATGATTTTGCCGCTAAAAACAGTCAAACCCTTTATGCAATAAAAAATGAAACGAAATCAAAATTTAAGTTTAAATATAAATGGCTTTCTATAGCTAATCTTATTTAATTTAGATTTAAAGTTTGCCCACCCATCATGCATACAAATTTTATTAATTTACTCACTCAAAAATTTTATTTTTGAATTTATTTTTGATTAAAAAATTTTTGTAATTAATTTTTCCACAAACCGCGAGACGATCCGTAATTAAAATTTATATGTATATGTAGGGTGGGCGGGTGGCCTCTAGCCTACCCTCCAATCAGTAAAACATCATCAAAATTAGTTAAAAATTTGTATGAATAAATCTCTAAAAAATGCAATTATTTTGTATTTATTTATGTTTTACATCTTTTAATTAAAACCCTCACTTATGTTTTACTAATTGAAGGATATAATAGAGGTCACTCTCTCACCCTACATATATACGATAACTGTAAATACAATTAATGATGATTTTGCTGTCTACAAAATAAAACAAGTCTTATAAAAAATAAAGCAGAATCCAAATTTAAGTTTAATTATAAATGACTTAATAACAATTATTTCTTTGAAAATAGTTTTTAGCAATGTCTTTTATAACTTGTGATCCATTTTTAGAAAAAAATACTTCAAGTTTTCGAGAAATTTCTACCATTTCTTAATATTTATTTTACATTAATTTTTATGTCAGATTTCAATTATTTTAACACATTTTACTTTATATTATCAAAATCTCAGGAATGTATTTCTCAAATTGCAAGACTTTCTCTCCAGAGTTTCTCAAATACTTAGTTAGGATTTCTAGAATTTTCCAGAAATTTATCTTTCTGATTTTTAGAACTTTCTTCTATTTTTTATATATCACCATTTCTTCAATTTTTCTAGATTCAGGATTTTTTAAGTAATTTCTAAATTTATCAACAATTTAATCTTTAATTTAATGAGAATCCATCAAGTTTTTTTACAATTTTTTTTTAGGTTTCTAGAACTGTATTTAAGTGTTCTAAAATGTTTCTGTTATTTGTCCGTAATTTCTCAAGAATTTTATATATTTCTTGATTTATGCCATCTGCATTTTTCAAGAATGCATTTTTTTTTCGGTAATTTTAGAATTTTGCATATTAATATTTCTTTAATTTTATAATAATCCTCTACTTTCAGAACTTTTTATGTTATTAATATTTTAAATAATTTCTAGATTTCGTATATTTTTCATTTTTTAATTCTGTTGAATTCTACATAATTTTTAATAAATATCTCTTCTAAATTGTAAGAGATTTTTCGTTTTCCTTCTAAAATCCCAAAATATTGTGGACATTTTTTTTGAATTTTTTTTAGAGGTTCAACAACCTTCCATGATTGTTTTAAGGATTTCTAGAATTTTCAAGCAATTTTTCTTTCCTTGTTAGATAATTTATCAACATTTTCTGAATTATCTTAAGGGAATTTTGTAAAAATTACCAAAATACAATAAATTTCTAAACATATTTATTCTAGAAATTAAATTGAATTTTCATTTTCTGAATATTCTCAAAGACCTCTTTTAAATTGTAAGATATTTCTTTCATTAATACTCACCAAACAACTTTTTCTTCTGGACTTCTGGATTTTTCGAAAACTATATTTCTATTTTACGAAAAATTATTACCATTTCCGAATTATCTTATCAAAATTTTTTGGGAATTTTATTTATCTTGAACCTTTTTCCATAACTTTTTGATATTTTTCTTCCATTCAATTCTAATGTTTCTATTAAATTCTAAATGAATTTTTAATTTTAATTTCTCAGAGTTCTTAGGGTTTCTCTTTCTGGTTTGCAAAATGTATCAGAGAAGTTTTTTTCGAAATTTCTAGAATTTTTCACATACTTTTCTCAGAAATTTTAGCATTGTATTATCAGATTTTTTTGTAATGTATTTTCTCAATTATGTTTTTCTTTTCAACCGTTTCCTTTCCAGATTATTAGAATATGATAGCCCTTTTTTACAGATTTTTTCTAATAATTGTTCATAAGTATTTCTGTACTTTTTTTCCGAGAATTTATCAATATTTTATCAATTAACTTTTCGGATGTATTTTTATATACACAACATCTTTATTACAGACACTTTCATTTGTTTAACAATAATACATCAATACATCAAGGTTAGTATGTACCTGTCAGGCTATCGACCTTAGGTCTTTCTGCCCGATTTATTTTCATTTTCGTAGTTAAAGAGAATGAAAAATTGAACAAATTTGATTATAGCATGTTTTTTCATAAAGTTCATAAAAATTTTTACATTTTTTTCCTTATGGCTAATAAACTATATGAATTAAATGAAAATCATACAACAAGTAATTGTCAAATATAGGGAAAGTACTATGATGGCCACATCACCATTTGAATAGTATTGTTTTCATGTATGAAAATGTGGTTTGTTGTCGATATTTTTCTAAATATGAAAAATATTACAAAACTTTTCAAACAATAGTTAGAGAGAATGAGAAAATAAACGACTTTCATTAAAACATTTTTTCATAAAATTCTTAACTTTCGAGAAAAAAAAAATTGAAAATTTTGATATTTTTTGTCAATTGCTAATAAACTATTAGAGTTACATGAAACTTGTATTACAGATAATTGTAAAGAATTCAAAACTGAACAAATTATTAAGAATAGCCTTTTTGCGTAAACCTCATAGTTTTTGAGTAAAATATAGGGAAAGTACTATGATGGCCACATCACTATTTGGTTGACTTTATAAATATGTATTGTAAATAAGGATGTGTTGGTTGTAATCAAACTGTATTCATATGTATATAGTATTCAGAATGAGTTCATTATTTCTATTCGTGACGTTAAAATCCGTTTCCGAGATTATAAAACAGTAATGACTGAAAATTAGAGAAATTCACTGCAAAGCTAGATAATTAGCCATGTTTCAGTTGCATTTGCCCATCCCGCTCGGTTCTGATGTCTGAAACTAGACAGTTCATTTGCCTGGGCTTTGATCCCTGACTTTCAGTCGACTTCATTAATTCCAAACGATAACGAACTTAAATCTTCATTCGAACCGCTCGGCGAGGATTATTATGATCTGTTACTCGATTATAGTATTTTTATTTCCTCTCCGAGGTGGTAAATAGGAACGTAATGCAATTACCTTCTCGGTGAGTGCGTTCTTTTTTGAGTTGTAGCAGAACTCGCAAATGGCCACGATGACGGCGAAGGCCAGTCCGCAGAGCAGGACGACGAAAACACCACCGATATTGTCCACCCCGAGAGAGTTCGCCTTCGACTCTTTACCTTTCTCGTTCCGTGTGCAAGTGTCGCCGGAATTCTTCCACCACTTGTCGTACAGCATCTGGATCTCGCCCTTTTCCTGTAATTCGAGAATCGCGAGGGATATCTTGTCCCTCCAAGGGCTGCCCATCGGGGTGGCGATGCCGTAACCCTTGGAATCCAGTAGACCGCCGATTTGTGTCAGGTTGCAGTCCCTCTGGACGATGTAGTCGAGCATAGTGGATTCCATCAGAAAGGCGTAATTACCCTCGAGGACTTTCTGAATTCCTTCCTCGTAGGTGGGTACGAATACCGATGGTTTCCTGTTTTCCATGAAACGCCACATCTTCTTATACGTCTCAATCATCGAATCCTAAGAATCAATACAAATAAATTAAATAAATATCTACATATCATTTGATATATATTAATATCTATATATTAAATATTAATTTAATTATTAAATTGTAAACAATTTGTTTATTATATACGTCATGACCTATTTAGAGTGTATTCAAATGTAAATGATTTCCTTACCCTAAAGAACGTCATCGTGGATCCGCTCTCTAAAGTCCCGTACGGAATTTCCGTCTGTCCCGCTAAATCCTCGGCGTTTTCAATGGGAGTGATCATCCTCTCTACGGTGAGGAAAGCCGCCAGGTTGGCCGTGTACGAAGATATGATAATCAGCGTGAAGAACCACCAGATCCCGCCGACGATCCTCGTCGACGTCGCCTAAACAACACCCGAAAGATCATTCACTAAATCCTCGCAAATTATTTTCACGAAACGATCCAGCATCCCCCATTGCCATTCGCCGTTCTTTTTTTCTCTATTTTGCTTTATGGCCGATATAAAGCAAATCTATATTAATGTGCCCGACTGAATTTATGGCCCGTATAAGTGAGTCTCGATATTCCCACCAGCGATTTTGTCTCTCTTCGGAATGACATAGTTAAGGATTACAACTAGGTTTTTAGTGGATTCCAGGGATTACCCACATCCATAACGTCGCCTAATTACTTAGGAAGATGTAACTTCACATGAATAATAATTAGGACGTATGTTAAGTAATTCAATTAAAAGGTTAATTAAACATTGTTTTGTTTTACTATTTTATTTAATTCATCGTTAAGTAATTCAGTTAAAATATTTGTTTTAATTTGCTGCAACAAAATTTTAAAGAAAATTGATACAAAAGCACGCAAAGAGTTAAAAATTTGATTACAATTTAATTTATTAAATCATTTATATTTGTTCAAAATTATTAACGTTTTTCTACATTGAATTGAGCATTAATATTTGATACACTGTTTTTTCGTTTTTATTTATTAATCAAAATATTTCTGGATATATTTGTACTCATATTATATATTATATTTAATTTTTTCACTGTACATATTTACTTAATTAATCCTGTTATTGGCCTACTTAGCTGTTGGGTTTATAAAATAAATAAATAAATAAATAAATTCTACAATTTAATATTAATGAATTACATCTGAAATCTAAATATTTTATTAATTGTATTTATGTAGGATTGCGATAAAAGTTATCAGTTTTAAATTCACATTGTGAAATCCTTTTTGAGAAGTGGTAATTATATATTATAATAACCCCACTAAATCATCGAAAAAACCCTGACATAAATTGCCCTCGACAACGATTCCACGAAGGGCGAAATCCATATTTTTTTTACCACTGCGACGCCGAGGACGCTTCTATTAATGCCGCCAAATTTATTACATTCCAAATGAATAACGACCCATCGAAATCCGAAATCCTGAGACTATGATAAAATAAATCGACAATTATTACGGGAGCTAAATTATAAGCCGCGGACTGCAAAATGGTGTACGAGAGGAAAAAATGACAGTAATACTAGTTCATTGCCATAAATGGTGTTTAAGCTATTTAAAAGATATCAAATAAAATTTACTTATATTGAAGTTGAGAATGATGGAAATTATTTTAAGACGCTTTGAATATTATCCCAATATATACAAAACTTTAATTATATTTCGCAAACCCTCTAATATTATATCAAGTATTTTTGCATGTGAAATAAAGGCTGTATTATCTGCAAATTGAAGAAAATACTGTAATTGTGAGACCTTCATTATGTAGATCTAGTTTACAAGAGTGGAAGATCAATTTAATATAAACTCAAGCCTTTGCAAATAATTTTTTTCTAAGAAATAATAATTATATATGTATTACTCGTTTTTAATGTTACGTATGTAGATTAATAAATACTACTTTTCAAAACACTATTTATATTATATAAAAGGAGCGAGAGTGGAGAACCTTGAGGAACACGTTGCCGGAGATAAAATTTTACTTGCAAAGAACCATTGGATATTAATTGGTTATGTAAATTAAGAATTAAGTAAGGGATGTTAAATTTAAACCTTAATGTCATAACTATTTATATTATATAAAAGAAGCGAGAGTGGAGATCCTTGAGGAACACAATGCTGGAGATAAAATGTAATACTAAGTTATAAAATATTACTTGCAAAAATCCATTGGATATTAATTGGTTATGTAAATTAGGAATTAAGTAAGGGATGTTAAATTTAAACCTTAATGTCATATAGTATCAAACGTCTTCTGAATAACTAAAATAATAATAATATAATAGTTAAAGATGATGTAAGGTTGACATTAATCAAATGAAACATTAGTAATTATTTTTCTTAACTGGTTTATTTAAACTGCTAAATGTACATTTCGTCCACTGTATAGCTATGCTAATTATCCACATAGTTAACGAAATGTACATTTAGCAGTTTAATTAAACTAGTGAAGAAAAATAATAACTAATTAAATTAATCTTCATGTAGCTCAAAACAAAGTACCTTAGGTTGATATTTATTATATTTTGAAATATCTTAATTTGATAGATTTGACAAACTATAATTATTTACATGTATATGTTTCTTTTATAAAATATATTATTAATTTTATATTATTTATTAGTCTAATTTTTCTCCTGAAAATTATTTTCTAAAATAGTTAATAATTTTTGAATCTTTTCTTAAATTTGCCCTGCATTGCTAACAATTTCTCTTTTAAATATTTTTGGAAGTTCTTAAATTCTAAATCAATTTTACAATCTGAATTATAAAATTTTCAATCAATTTTTCAGTTTTTATTTTTATTTTCAAAGCTATAAAAATGTTCTCTGAAAGGTCATATTTTGAGAATTTCTGGTTAACTATGAAAATTTTCCATGAATATTATAAAATTTTCAAGCAATTTATCTTCTTAAGTTGCTAGAATTTTTTGGTACATTAAAAAATTAATTAAAATTTTTCAACAAATTTTTTGATTTTTGAATCAATTTATCTTTCAGATTTCTATAATTTGAAAGAAATTTCCTTTTGTCGGTTCTAGTCTTTCAAAACGTTCCTTCAATTTTTGTCTATAATTTAAAGGCAATTTTATTAAAATTCTTTTTCAAATTGAAAAAAAATATCTTCGAGATTTATTAAAGTTTGATAATAAAAATATACAAGTCCTTTATGTTGTAGAAAATTCACTAATAATTAGAAAAAACACGAACATATTTTCGTAAAATCTACAACAAATAAGACTTATTAAGACTACAAGAACAAATCACTTTTAGTAGTAGTTTTAGTAGTTGTTTCAAAAGTGATTTGTTCTTGTAGTCTTAATAAGACTCATTTGTTGTAGATTTTACGAAAATATTGTCGTATTTTTTCTAATTATTATTAAAGTTTGCATTAACATTTCGTCCAGATTTCTAAAATTTACTTATTTCAAAATGTAAAAATTTTCTTTGTGACTTTTAAAATGTTTCATCCAGATTTCAAGAATTCTCTAGGAATTTTTCTTCCAAATTTGAAGGTTTTTGCAGATCTTTTTTAATGAGAATTCAAGATTTTTTTGACTTTTCAAAAAATTTTGATTTAGACGATTCAAGAATTTTTCTGCATTGAAGAAAATATTTTTAATTTTCCATCAATTTTTGCTCTAGAATTTCTGAGATTTGTTTAGGATTGTCTTGTGAGGATTATCTTAGTTTTTGATTTTTTCATCAGTTTTTCTTCTAGATTTGTGCATTCTTTAGCAATTTATTTTCTAAGCTATGGATAACTTCTTCGAGAGCTCAGATTTATATAATTTCAAACAATTTTTTTTTCTAATAAGTTGTTGAAAAATTCACTTGGTTTATTTCAGTAAATTGTTTATTTTATATTCGACTAGTTTCGGCACTGGGCCATTACCAAGAATAATGTAACATAATGTTTCACCAAGTGAAAAATGAGAATCGAATACAAGATAAATTATTTTTCATCAATTTTTGTTCAGATTTCTAGAGTTTTTAAGCAAATTGTCTTTTATTTATTTATTTACTTATATTAGTTTTCTTTCTTAAATGATGCATATAAAAACAAATTATTTAAAAACTATACATAAAACTTTGGGCGAAAGGAGCTCATTTTTTTCCAAATTGTAAGAATGTTCTTTAAGAGTTCGTTTTTTCCATAAACTTTTCGACCAGTTTTTCAAATAATTTGGAAATTGCTTAAAATCCTTTTAAAATTTGTAAATGTTTTTCGTTTATTTTTCTTCCAGGTTTCTAGAAATGCCAATCAATTTCTTGTCTAAATTATGTAAACTTTCTTAGAGAATTTTTAAATTTTTCATTAATTTTTGGGTTCCAATTTTTATGAATTTTTTAGGGATTGTGTCGTGAAAACTTTTTTCTTTGGGAGTTTATGATTTTTTCATCCATTTTTCGTCTAAAGTTATAAATCCATTTATTACCAGATTTGTACAAATTGTTAGCATTTTCTTTACTCAGTTCAATTTCTTAAATTTTTAAGCAATGTATTTTTCAAACTAAGGAATTTTTTTTTGAGATTTCTATCACTTTCCAACAAATTTTTCCAGATTTCTAAAATTTTTAAGCAAGTTGTTTTTAAGGTTGCTACATTTTAGCTCATTTTTTTCCTAATTGTAATTTTATAAGTTCTTGATTTAGCATTCATTCGATTTCTAGAATTTTGAAATAATTTGTAGAATTTTTAAGCATCTGTTTTTCTAAATTGATATTTATTTATTTATTTATTCCTAATTAACGGTAGGCCATTTACAAGGAAACACAAAGTCAAGTACATAGAATATAAATTACAAATTAAGCACGACAATTAATTTTGCAATAAAAATACAAATTAAAATCTAAATTCACAAGCACAAATCAGTCAAATATATTCCATAATTTTTTCTTTTAAGGTTCTAGAATTTTCAATTAATTTGCCTTCTAGATTTCTTTTCTCTAAATGAGAACAATTTCTTCGATTTTCATTTTTCCATCAATTTACGTTTTATGAATTTTACAGCAAATTCTTTTCTAAATAGGGAAAATCTGGTTCCAGAATTTTTTAATTTTCCATCAAATTTTGGGCTAAAGTTTTAATTTTTTGTTGAGGATTATATTTTGAATATTTTCCGTTTTGATAGTTTTTGGAAGTTACATCAATTTTTCGTCCAGATTTCTAGATTTTAAATCAATTTTCTTTCCATGTTTGTACAATTTTATAGCAATTTCTTTTCAAAGTTATGAATATGCTCTTCAAGAACCCAGATTTCTAAAATTTTAAAGGACAATATTTTCTAAACTACGAAATCCTTTTTCAAGATTTCTAAATTCTTTCATCGATTTGTGACCAGAAATCTAAAATTGTTAAGCAATTCTTATGTTGAGAAAAATTTCTTAGACAGTTTTTTGAGTTTTTTTAGAAAGTTATTAAAACTTCTTTTAATTTTTGGTCCATATTATAAAAGTTTTAAGAATTCTTCAGCGATTGTGTTGTGAAAATTTAGATTTCAAGAAATTTCAAATAATTTATGTTCTAGTTTTTTGAACAATTTCTTTTTTGAAAGGTCATAAATTTTTCGTTTATATTTTAAGAATTGTTTTATATAATATGTTGTATTTCCAATTTCTAAAAATTTTTATTTTAAATTACAAAAATCATTAAGAAAAATTTCTTAGACAGCTTTTTGAGTTTTTTTTTGAAAGTTATTAAAACTTCCTTTAATTTTTGGTCCATATTTATAAAAGTTTTAAGAATTCTTCAGCGATTGTGTTTTGAAAATTTAGATTTCAAGAAATTTCAAATAATTTGTGTTCTAGTTTTTTTTTAAATTTCTTTTTTGAAAGGTCATAAATTTTTCGTTTATATTTTAAGAATTTTTTATATAATATGTTGTATTTCCAATTTCTAAATATTTCTATTTTAAATTACAAAAACGATTTTTGAGATATCTTAATTTTTGGAATAAGAGTTTTCAAATATTTTATCTTTTAGATTTCTAGAATTTTTTAACAATTTTTTTCTCCAAATTATAAAAATTGTCTTCAAGTGTAGTTAAATTTACAACTAATTTTTTGTTTAGATTTAAAGACTTTTAAATTCTATTAATTTAAATAAATTATACTTTCAAATGGAAAACGATTTCTACGAGATTTTTTAAATTTTCCATCCATATTTGGTCTGGAATTTTTAAGAAATTTATAGCAATTTCTTGTCTAAATTACGAAAACTTTTTTTAAAAATTGTCCATAAACTGTTGGTCTAGAAATTTTAGCGATTGTGTGTGAAAATATTCTTCGATAACTTTTGACTTTAATATTTGTGTAGATTTCTAAAGGTTTTAAGAGATTTACCTTCTTAAATTTTTCTTTAAATGTATACATTTTTTAAGCAATTTATCTTTAAAGTTTCTAGAATTTTTAGCACATTATTTGTGAATTTGTGAACATTTTTATCAAGAGAGAAAAGTTTATGGAAAATTCCATCAATTCAAGCAATTTGTAGAATTTTTGTGCAATCAATTTTCTAAATTAAGAAAATTATTTTCGGGAATTAAAATTTGTTCCAAAAGTATTAGGTCTTGAAATTTTTTAAGAATTTTTTTAGCGATTGTCCTGTAAAAATATTCTTTACAATTTTTGATTTGATTATTAGTTTTTATCTAAATTTCCAGAAACTTCAAAGGTTTGTCGAATTTTAAAGCAATTTCTTTTTTAAATTTAAAGAAAATCCTTTTTGTTTTTATCAATTTTTGGTCCTTTGTTTAGATTTTTCAAAACTTGTTTAGAGATTATTTTCTGAATATTTCTTTCGATAGATTTGGAATTTCCTTGTTTGTATTTAATTTTTCCGTTAATTATTGGTCCTATTTTCTAGCATGTTTTAGTATTTTTCAGCGATTGTGTTTTTTTTTCTTTTAATTTCCAATTAATTCTTCTTCTAGAGTTTTAGAAATTTTAATACATATAGAAATTTGTACTTGAGTTACGTGAAGATTTATTTTATACACTTGGAAAACAAACACTTTCTTCACAATTTTATTTTATTTTACATCTAGCAAAATAAAATTAAATTGTGAAGAAAGTGTTATTGTTTGTTTACCAAGTGTATAAATTTTAAAATCATTTGTGTTATAGAATTTTTAAGAAATTTCGGTTGCAATGTGCCAAAATCTATTTTGAAAGTTCTTCAATATTTCATAAATTATGCGATAGATTTACAAAATTCCCAAACAATTTGTCTTTCACTTTTTTTATTCTTTGTAAAGAATAATGTATAACAAAGTAGAAGCCTTCACCGTTAAAAATTTTTCTTTCAGATTCATATAAGTTTTTAAAATATCTTTTCTAAATTATTAAAATTCTATTCAAGAATTTTTGTATTTAAGTATAAGAATGTTCTTTAAAAGTATTTGAATTTCCATAAAATTTATTTCCAGATTTTTAAACATTTTTTCTTCCAGATTTTCACTTTAGAAATCTATAAGAGAAAATGTTTAAAAATATAAATAAATATACAAACTATTGCGGTAGGCTAGAAATACGCTAATTTATGTCTTGAGAAATACAGAAAAAAATCGAAAAGAATGAACTGAGAATAAAAGTAAGAATATTATTATTATTGAGATAATCCATTCAAAATCAATGCATATTTAATTAGAAGGTTAAATAAACACTTGGTTTTGTTTCACTATTTTCTAATTAACATAAAAATGTTTCACCACGGGTTAAGTGAAAATTTAATTAATCGCAAAGCATATTTGCAACAGAGCTCGATGAGATGGTGAATTACGTTTTTCCGCAACGAATTGAATGATAATAATTTTCTCGTCAATTTATAACATTTAAATACTCTTTCTGATAAAAACAAAAAAAAAGATCCTCAAGACTTACGTACCACTAAAAGGTAAGCAAGACTAATTTTAAAATTGCGGCAATAGTTTTCAAGTAATGTAATTAATTACAAGAACAGGAAATATTAAGTAAATCAAATAAATTTCCTTTTAAAATGATTAATAAGCATTCATGTAGAAATAACTCGACTTGATGCAATTATGAGTGGAAATATGCATCTCTTACAGGAGGATTCTAATAATTTTCCGTTACTAAAAGTCAAATAAAGTAAAGATGACTTTAGGTGATGTAAAATTGCACGTTAAATTTAGTGAATATTGGTAATATTCTATTTTTATGTTTTCTTTTACTAAAAGCCAATTAATTAAACATGATTTTAGGTGATGTGCAATTCCACATTCAATTTAATGAATATTGGTAATATTCAATTATTATGCTGGTGTGACTAGTATTATATTATACAAAAAAATAATATATATTTTCCTTTCAGGAGAATAAATTACGAAGCAATTCAATAAATACTTAGTGTTAATGTAGGAATAAATTATACTTTTTTGGCAGCAATAATGAGCGAATCCACAATTAGTCAAAATTTAAAAAAAAATGTTTATACTATTATTATTTTTTGATATTAACTGTTGTTTCAAATCCTTTCACAAATATGTATCAATGCATTATTGTAGGCAATTGGAAATGATATTGAGATAAATTAATTTCTCTGTGTATTACTGCATTATGTAATAATTGTTATATAACGAGAAACAGAAATTCAATTCAAGCAAAAAAGATGTATCCAATGATATTAAATTTAATTCTTCCGCATTTATTTTTTTTCAATACCCATCATCAACTCATCAATTAATATTTCAAATGTTAAAATCACGAAAATTACTTGGTACCACACACACACAGATAAAAATAAGCACCCATCGATTAATGTTTCGTATCTGGTAGTGTCTAATTTCATTAAAAATTTTCATTTGTAATACATGCAAGTGTGGAGGAGAATATGAGAAGATAGAAACAGAAATGAATGGGTGCAGCATGCAGGTACCAAAAATTATGGGAGTATATTCAGCGCGAGATATACGTCTTTGCAGTTAAGTGGGCACATTACTCACTCCACCCCAGATGAGGGGATAATAAAGTACGGAATGCGGTGCGAGAAGAGTGGAAATATATGCGGGTGGCGGTGGTGGTAGTAAGTGGAAATCGTATGCGTAGAAAGTAATTTCTCGAGGACTCATATGCTTAATGTGATCATGATGTTAATTTTATTCGTTTAATAAAACTCAGATTTGTATGATAATTTTAATTTAAATAATTTTGTATCCATACATATTATGTAGCTAAGTAAAATATTGTTGGACATTCTTGTTTATCTTATAGAATAGGTAATTTAAAGAAAGATTTGATGGAAGAATAACTTTCTGTGTTAATGAATATTTTAGATATTGCTTACAAAATAAATAAATGTCAGGAATATTATGCTTATTGGGTATGTAAAAATTTGGTGAAGAGTGTAGAGCAACAAGTATCAATTATAGTTTAGTAGTGTATGTCTTGAATTATCACGCAATAATAATTGCAAACCTATAACATTATTATTATATATAGTGTTTAGATTAAAATTACGTTTTAGTATTTCTAAGGAATTCATTTGAAATTAATTCTAAACATATGTATATTGTGAATTTATACCCATTTTTTAAAAACGATCTCCACCTTCTTTTTTTTATTGTAATTGTATTAAAGAATAATTATTATGTTCATTTATAAGGTAATGTATTTTCATATATTTTTTCAATTTTTAATTACCGAACTAACTGAATACATGTAGGAAACTATGATGCATGAATATTATTCACAATACAGAACCGACATATTTGTATATGAAAAATTTACAACAACAACCAGAAAAAAATGTTACATGGAAAAAATACACGTCCGTCGCAAATTAATTTTCAGCATATTAAAAACGAAACAGGACGAAACACATTTAATAATTACACTTGCAAATTGTCACGAATCCCCGGTGGACGCGGACTGCTTTGCATTGTGTGCGCCAATGTTTTAGCCAATAAATTCCGTTGATGATTTTGAAGGATGCCATATTTACGAGACACTCACAAAACACGTCCGAATTTATTTCAACTCGTAAATCATTGCTTGTACTACGTGAAACATCACATCGCACGCCTGGTATATACAGATGGTAATTTATATGGTAACATTAGGTAATAATTTATTTAAATTAAATATTTAATTATTTAATAAGTGACTAAAATGTATTAGGTAAAAACTATTTATTTATTATTAATATAATTACTTAATTAGTGACTTAAAAACGATTTATTTTAATATGCCCAGATTAATGTTTTTGTTACCAATAAATAAATTTTGATATTAACAAAGTAAAGAAGTCTTCTACATGATACTAAATGAAGGAAATGATGAATATCAAGTAGTTAATAAAGAGGGGGTGTGTGAGATAGTGGCGTGTGAAAGCTATGAGTGCTTATTTTTAAAAGTGTGGTACCTTCGGATTGAGATCGGATCCCTGCTGCATCAGAGTGCCGATGGTGAACCAGAACGAGTTCGGCATGGAGAACTGGTTCTCCACCGTTTCGTTCTCCACTTCGCAGGGATGGGGGTTCTGCCATTCGTAGGGTGAAAAGCGCGCCACCACGAACATCGTTATCGACACGAGAACGTACGCGGAGAACACGTATAACCATATGTCCATCGCCAGCGGGTTCATGAAGGAAAACAGGCGCGTTTGTTGGCTGGTGGGTACCTTTAAATAAAGAAAGATGGTTTGAAAAAATAACAGGTTATATTTATAATTTACTCTTATTATTTGTTTCACCTCTGAAAATAACATAAATACTTTACAATTTATCTTCAACTTTATTAAAATCATCGAATTCAATCCATAAATTAATAGTATGCATTAAACAAATGATTGTTTCTGTACATTTCCGTCAAGATTTGAAAATTTCAACAAAACATGTAAGGCCCTGTTAGCATAGATTTGCACGAAAAATATTTGCTTTATTTAATATGCACCCACTCAATTATTTCAGTCTCAACCCTGCTGAAAGGACTCCAAATTATTTTACAGCCCTCAAAAAAATAATATAATATTCTGTAAATTTCTCAAAGATTGCAAATGAATTTTAGAAACCACGAAGATAATTTTTAAAATCTGAAAGGAAATATTCTTGAAACAGTGAAAAAAATTATAAACATATTAAATACCAGTGGTCCAAGATGTGATCCTTAAAGAACCCCAGAGGAAATGGATATTTCCGATGAAATGAAACTACCTACTCGTACAGATTGTGTCCTATTGGTTAAATAGGATCAAATCCACTCCAACGCAATGTAATTTAAACCAACTTGTTTAAGTTTCAGAAGAAGAATACCATGATCCACTCTATCGAAGTCCTTTGATAAATCGGGGTAGATGGAATCTACCTCACACCCGTCTTCTAAACTACACCAAGTAGCACAACCATTTCTAAAACCATGCTCACTATTCGACAATAATGACAGTAAAAAAGATAAGTGATGTTAGATCACCATTCTAAAGGGTAGGAAAACACCCAGACTTTAAGGACAGGTTAAACAGTAGCCATAGTGGACGACTGGATGAAAAGGCGTACTGCCTAAAGTCGGTGATTAATTCATCCGGCCCGGAACATTTGAAGTCTTTTAGATGTGTCAATTCATACAGAACATCAATGATTTGGTTGTAAGAGTGCTCATAAAATTGTTTTCAGGAATCGCTGTTTACGAGTGGACCAAACTGAGCGGCAAATAAGTCCACAATACGCTGCCTATCAATTATTAATTTACCTTTATTGTTAAATGTTTCAGGAATGGATGAACTATTCCTAGTTTCTTTATTTAGAGACTGCTTCATAGACCAAACATAATTATTGGGTAAATGTGTAATTAATTAATTTCACTTGGATAGATGAATCAAAAGTTCGTAGTTTAAAAATAATTATTGTAAAAGACCTGAGACAGAATATTACAACGAGCACGTGTATTTTTAAACTGATGAAAATCTGAGTAAAGTCTAGAATATTTATAATTTAAGTGTAGCTTTTTCTTAAGGAAAATAAGGTCAATAAGTTATAAAATCAAAGGTGACGGAGGTGATGTGCGATTTTAATGTTCTGATGAAACTAATATCAATTCGAAGCGTAAGTAGGTTTTTTAATATTGTTAATGCTGAAATATATTTGGAATTTTTGGAATTCTTTTCACCAGCTTGCAACTAACTATACTGGCCCAAAAAAGATGAATCCCCTATCTGTTAACTGATCTGTCATCTTATCAGCTTGTCTACCTTTATTGGCATCCAAAAATACCTGTTCTGATAACTCTGCGAGTTTTTGAAGCTAAAGCACTTTCGTTGTATTTACAGTGAAAGAGGCCTGCAATAAATATTTTTAAGCAGCTCGATCAAATTGATATCCTCTAAGAAAAGAACAAAACGGTAGTGTAGGAATTTAGGAATAAGCGCTCAAGACCTACGACTCTACGCCACCTTTTCGTTCTTTACTTAGAGGCTGTCCCTGTGATTGAGCTGCTTAACAATATTTTTTGGTTTCTTCTTCTGTGTATGTAAAATCATCTACAACTATCTTTTTGGCCTTAAAATGCTTAAAAAACTTTTGTCGATCCTTTCTTTCCAAGATGTCAAAAATGTTTTAATGCTCTTTTCTGGTGTTTACGGTTTTTTAGAGTGGCAATTTATCTTAACCATTAACAAAAACATTGATTTCTCTCCAAATATAAATAGCATTTCTGATGTAAAATTATTGATTTGAAGCGGAAATACATTTTTTTAATATTGAAAATGCTGCTATGCATTTGGAACTCTTTTTTCCACCAGCTTAGAAGCTAAACACAGTAACCGACATTCTCAGGAAAGGTTAATCCCATTTATTTCCATTAGACATTCGTTTTATCAGCCTGTATATAATTTTAGGCAAATACATTAAGAGAATTTTGCTGCGTCGTATTTTGATCTTTCTTGAGGACGAAAAAATTATCTCAGACTCTCATTGGTTTTCATGTTCAGTTATCCAATCTTCGTCCGCTATCGAGAGTTGCAGAATAAATAACTGATTTCCTAAAATATAGTTAAGATGAAGACGTAGTTTTAAGGCTTTGAGGCTTAAATATTAAATATTTTTTGATTAGCATTTATCGTTGTTTTTTGAATAATTTCAATTATTTCCAAATATATGCATTAATTACGTATTATATTTTTCAAGATGAATTAGCTTAATTGATGCCCAAATTTTCTGGACTGCCACCCTGAGAGTTTTAGAAGCTGAAGCATTTGTTTATTTACAGCGATAATTTTTACTCAGTCTTCTCGAAGAAATGAAGACCTTTCCTACTTCCCTATACTTGATTGCTCATAAATACGTTATCACTTCGTTCTCTGCTTTGTGGTCGTCTCCTTGAGCGAGCTGCTTATAAAAACGTTCGTTGGTCCTTCATTTTGTAGACAAAAAATGTAGTATTGCTCTATTTTCAACTGTCTCTCTATGCTTAACACACAGACGATTTAGTTTTTGTTGGATATTACAATCGGCCGTTTACAAAATAGGTGCAGAAAATTGTATGATATGTTCACATTTGTCTTGTAAAAAAACTCAATACTTTTGCAGTTTAATTGAATGTGGCACGATGGTCTCGATTACAAAATGAATCAATTGAATTTTTAAATATCTAAATATTCTGTACTACTAATGTAAAACATATTATTTTAATATACATTTTAAAGAAAACGAATTTTAAGGAAACTAAATTTTGTTGGTATATAAATTAGATAGTCAGATAACAGATGACAAATGACAGACGACAGAGGGACAGAAAACCCTTAACAGATAGATAGTTAACAGACGGCAAATAAGCAGCAGGTAGTTTGACAGATAACAGATCAATAGATGCGCAAATGGACAAATTACAGATGGCAGATGGCAGATGAACAGATGATATACAAATCTAAAGATAGCAGATGGACACACGACAGATGAACAGATGACAGATGATAGATGAAAGCATTGATAGGTGAGAAATATACGAATGAAAGATGGACAGATAACAGATAAATAGATGGCAGAGAGAGTTGACAGATAACAAATGGACTGGTAACAGATAGAAAGATAACTGACGAACATATGGATAGATGAGAGATGGGCAGGTGAGAGGTGGACAGATGAACAGATGACAGATAAATAGGTGACAAATGGGCTGATGGACAGATGATGGATGGACAGATGACAGATAGACAAATACATAGATGACAGATACACATATGAGAGATAGACAGATAACAGCTAGACAGGTGACAGATCAAAGATAAACAGACGGCATAGGGACAAATAAAACACACATGACAGATGGATAGTTGACAGATGGCAAATGAACAGAAGACAGTTGAACAGATATCAGATGAACAGATGGCCAAAGGGACAGTTTACAGACAGATGGCAGATGGATAAATCAATGGTAGACAGATGGTAGTTGACAGATGTCATATGACAAGAGGGGCAAGATAGATTGACAGATGAAAGATGATAAATGACAGATGGAAATATATATGAAGATAACAGAGGACATATTATAGATGGCAGATAGACAGATTGAAGTAGACTGATGGACTAATGGACAGATGACAGCTAGTTAGGTAGCAGATGACAAATAGCAAATAATAAGATGGTAGATAATAGATTAGAGGTAATCACATGACATGTACAAATAAACATATCAAACAGATGACAAATGCAAATAGCAGATGGAAAGTAGCTAATAGTAGGTGACAAATTGGAGATGAACAGATGACATAAACACATGAACATATGGAAAGATGGCAGAGGACATATGAACAGATGAAAGATGACCGATACATAGGTGGACAATTGATATATGACAGATGAACAGATGAAAAATAAACGGATGACATATGAACTGATGACATATTGATAAATAACAGATGAAGAGATAATTGATGGACATATAACAGTTAAAAAAACAACAGTTGGACAGATGACACATGATAGGTGGACAGATAACAGATGATAAATAAAAAGATGACAGATAGACAGATGAGAGATGAGCAGATAACAGATGGATCGATTAGTGGATGGACAGATGGACGATTGGACAGATTGTGGATGGACAGATGGTACAATGCAGATAACAGATGACAGATAAACTATCTAAACTAACAGATGGATAGATGGTCATAGTGATACTTTACAGATGGACCGATGGATAAATCAAAGGTAGACAGATGGTAGTTGACAGATGTCAGATGACAAGAGGGACAAGATAGATGGAGAGATTAAAGATGATAAATGACAGATGGGAATATATAGGAAAATAACAAGGACATACTATAAATAACAGAGGACATATTATAGATGACAGATAGACATATTGAAGTAGCCAGATGAACTAATGGACAGATGACAGCTAGTTAGGTAGCAAGTGAGAAATAACAAATAACAGATGGTAGATGATAGACTAGAGGTAATCACATGACATGTACACATTACCATATCAAACAGATAATAATTGGACAGGTAACAGATGGTCAGATAGCAGATAGCAGATTGCAAATAGCAGATGGAAAGTAGCGAATGGTAGATGGCAAATTGGAGATGAATAGATGATATGAACACATGAACATATGGAAAGATGGCAGAGGACATATGAACAGATGAAAGGTGATAGATAGACAGGTGGACAATTGATAGATGACAGATGAACAGATGAAAAATAAACGGATGACAGATGGACAGGTAATAGATGACATATGAACTGATGACAAATTGAAAAATAACAGATAAAGAGATAATCGATGGACATATAACAGTTGAAAAAGAAACAGTTGAACAGATGACAAATGACAGGTGGATAGATAACATATGATAAATAAACAGATGACAGATAGACAGATGAGAGATGAGCAAATAACAGATGGATCGATTAGCAGATTGTGGATGGACAGATGGTACAATACAGATAACAGATAACAGATAACAGATAAACATATGGTAGATGGCAGAAGATTGATGACAAACGGCATATGACAAATGATATATAAGAGATACCTAATAATAACATGCCTTATGACATATGACAGATGAAAGATGATATAAAAGAGATTCGTAATAACAGATGACAGATGACAAAATTCAAAGAACAGAAGGCAGATGGGAGATAACACATGAAATATGATGATGATAATGTATAATAAATGATCAATGACAAGTGATAATAGATGATATTATGATATATCCCAGTTAATATGTTAAAATTACGTTATATACCGTATATAACGTAATTTTTATATAAACTATCTAAACTAACAGATAGACAGATGGACAAACGGGCAGATTATAGATGGACATATGGCAGATTTATGACAGTTAGACTGCTGGTAGATGACAATTTCAGATGACAAAAGGTACAAGATAGATGGACAGGTAACAGATGATACAAAGGCATGTATAGACAGATAATAGAGGACATATTATAGAGGGCCAATAGATGACAGCTAGTCAGCTGGAATATGACAGAAAACAAATAGCATAGGGCAGATGGCAGATTTGTGGTAAACAGATGACATGGACAAATCAACATATGGAAAGAGGTTAGATAAACAAGGTGGCAAGATGGAAAATAGCAAATGGCAAATTGGAGATAAACAGATGACATAGGGATAGATAACACGCACATGAGAGATTGATACTTGACAGATGGCAAATTAACAGAAAACAGTTGAACAGATAACAGATGAGCAAACGGACAGTTTACAGATGGACAGATGGCAGATGGATAAATCAATGGTAGACAGATGGTAGTTGACAGATGTCAGATGACAAGAGGGACAAGATAGATGGACAGATGAAAGATGATAAATAACAGATATAAATATATATGAAGATAATATAGGACATATTATAGATGGCAGATAGACAGATTAAAGTAGACAGATAGACTAATGGACAGATGACAGCTAGTTAGATAGCAGATGACAAATGGCAAACAACAGATGGTAGATGATAGATTAGAGGTAATCACATCACATGTAAAATATCAACATTTCAAACAGATGACAAATGGACAGGTAATAGATGGTCAGATAGCAGATAACAGATTGCAAATAGCAGATGGAAAGTAGCGAATGATAGATGGCAAATTGGAGATGAACAGATGACATAAACACATGAACATAATGAAAGATGGCAGAGGACATATGAACAAATGAAAGATGACAGATAGAGAGGTGGACAATTGATAGATGACAGATGAACAGACGAAAAATAAACGGATGACAGATGGACAGGTAATAGATGACATATGAATTGATGACAAATTGACAAATAACAGATAAAGAGATAATCGATGGACATATAACAGTTGAAAAAGAAACAGTTGAACAGAGGACAAATGACAGGTGGGCAGATAACAGATGATAAATAAACAGATTACAGATAGGCAGATGAGCAGATAAGAGATGAGCAGATAACAGATGGATCGATTACCAGATTGTGGATGGACAGATGGTACAATGCAGATAACAGATAAACATATGGTAGATGGCAGAAGATTGATGACAAACGGCATATGACAAATGATATATAGGAGATACCTTATAATAACATGCCTTATGACATATGACAGATGATAGATGATATAAAAGAGATTCATAATAACAGATGACAGATGCCAAAATTGAAAGAACAGACGGCAGATGGGTATTAACACATAAAATATGATGATAATAATGTATAATAAATGATGAGAAGTGATAATAGATGATATACGATATATCCCTGTTAATATGCAATACGGTACATAACGTAATTTTTATATAAACTATTTAAACTAACAGATGGACAGATGGGCAAACGGACAGATTGTAGATGGACAGATGGCAGATTGATGACAGTTAGACTGATGGTAGATGACAATTTCAGATGACAAAAGGTACAAGATAGATGGACAGGTAACATATGATACTAAGGCATATATAGACAGATGACAGAAGACATATTACAGAGGGCCAATAGATAGATGACAGCTAGTCAGCTGGAAGATAACAGATGACAAATAGCAGAGGGAATATAGCAGATTTGAGGAAAACAGATGGCATGGACAAATCGCCATATAGAAAGATGGTTGATGAACAAATGACAGAATACAGATAAGCAGATAACAGATGATAGATAGCAGATGACAGATAAATAGATGACAAATAGACAGGTGACAAATGGCCAGATAGCAAGTGTCAGATTACAAATAGCAGATGGAAAATAGCAAATAGCAAATGTCAAATTGGATATAAACAAATAAACAACGTCAACATAATTTTATTGTACATTTGCTTGAATCTATAGACATGAATAAATATTGCGTGTAATGTAGTTTCTATAAAGTTCCTAACTTTTTTGTTTTAGCATCCTTTTCAGAAAGCATAATGTAAGTATATAGAATCTTCAGCAAAACCCTGTATGCTTGAAATTGAAATAAAGCCACTTTCATTTGTAGTTACATCAAGAAAATACTTTCATATTTTTTTATTTCTCAGTACTGAAAATGGCAAAGGGAAATGCTTATCGTTTTCAATTTCCACGCTTATATACCTGCGGATTAACACCCGAACACTGTCTCAGCAACGTCCCGGCAATGAACCAAAAACTGTTGTTCATGCTGAGCTCGTTGACCAAAAAATTGGTCTTCTCCCAAGGGCGCGGATTGACCCACTCGTACGGACTGAACCGCGCCAGCGTGAACAGCGTGAACGCGGCCATGAAGAAGGCGCCGATCACGAAGATCCAGATGTCGAAACCCAGCGGACTGAGGAACTTAAAAATTGCCGACTCCTTGTCGGTGGGCACCTAAATAAAATCAATTAAGTGTCGTGTGACGTCTACGCACACACACACAATGGAAGCCGTAAAACTGCGTAACGGCGTGTTTCACTCCAGTCGTAGAGGGGGAGAACTGGAAATGGTCTAATCCAGAATTTCATTAAACGGCTTGACCTACCTTAAATAGTATGCTGATTCCTAAGTTCATGAAGGGCTTCGTGAAGTCGATCACACTTTCCCTGGCATAATTTATAGTCATTGATCCTACAGCCAGGTCCGCCTTCTGTGGTCACAAAGCATACATAATAATTACAATTAATTCAAATTAAATATGAGACATGACATATATACAAAAAGAATAATAATCATAAAAGTACTAAATATTTTTTCTCTTAAAATATAGTTAAATAATATTAAACAATAAAATTACCACTAAAAGCAATATAAATTAAAAAAAAACCTTAGGCTGAAAAATCTACGGTTAGTAGCCATGAAGAGAAGGACGAAGAAGCATTATAATTGTTATGTCGTATTATTGTAATTCAATTTTTAATAAAGATGTTCATCTCTCTCAAAAAAATCCTTAAAAATAACTGTAGAGATATTTATCTACACAAATCAAAATGTAATTAATAATGCTAATTGAATTTTTTTGTAAAATAGACTACTCATTTCGTATTGAACGTTAATTATGAGTATATGCAGGTGTGAACTATAGAAATAAACCAAAAATTGCCCTAATTTAGCGGTTGAAAAGGGTCGGAGAGTTCAATCATGCAGGCCGGCCGATTAATCAATCAGTTTGGGGGGGCGGAGGGCGCGCACAAAACGATTCCTGTACGAGGAATTAATTAAAATCTCACTCGGCCACTATACCGACGATTTCGGAGGAAACATTAATTTCCCACCAAAATCCGGACCCGCGATCATTAAAATTTCATACCTGGACGCCGCGCGCAAACTTTGCGGAATTTGCTCGAAAATTAATTTCCGAATTTCGCACGCCGAAATATGGATAATCAATTACCGAAATCGACGGCAATTAAATGTTCTGCTTAATGTGTTTAATGCTGGGATTTCGGATTCGCTGCTCCTCCTTTTCGAACTGAACGTTTGCGGCCCCCCGCGGCTGCGAATTCATTTCCGGGCGGGATTTTTCGGCCGCCGGGCGATTAAGGGTGGACGAAGGTTTAACGGTTGTTTATTGTGCATCATTTCGCATGATCCTCCCTCGGGTGGATTCCTAACTGTTTGCTTTCTGCCGGTAAATTAACCTTTTATTGTTGCGCTTGCACCTAAATTAGGTGTAATTAGGAAATATTAAATATAAATTTTGGATATACCATTGAAGCAGAAATTTTAAGCCGTTAATACAATATAAGTACATTTTCACCTTTTCCTCATTGAATTCAATACTACCATTTGACAGAAATTTTGTATCTCATATTTTATTTGTCATTAAAAACAAATTATGATTTCCAGAAGAATTTATTTTAAACCATCCTAATAAAAAATAATAATACCAAATTAAGTAGTAATAGGCTTTTATAAACACTTCTAGAACTTACTTAATAAGATAAAAATAAAGAAATATATATCATATTGATGAAGAGTTAAATTAATTAAATCAATTAAAACTCGTGTAGTACATTAAATGCTCTGGTTGAGAATTAACACAGATTTTATGTCTGCGACAATTGTTTCGCCACACTGTGGCTTCATCAGGCAGGCAAATGATATGTTAAAGTCACTATGAGGTGAAACAATTGTCGCTGCGTTTTGACATTAAAAACTCTGTTAATTCTCAACAAAACAGCTTCACTTACTACATATATATATAATAATAATATTTCACCAAATAACAGCCTTCTCAATTCGTTCTTTAAGTACAACTTATATTTCTCAAATTAAACACAATAATTACTTTGTTTTGTATAACAGTTATTTATTTAAACGGTGACCAATGGTTTCAATACATTCACGTATCATTTTCAAACCGAAAGTGAATGTATTAAAACCATTGGTCACCGTTTAAATAAATAACTGTTATACAAAACAAAGTAATTATTGTGTTTAATTTGTGATTAAAATGTATAACGAA
The DNA here is from genome assembly GCA_963969525.1 of Ontholestes murinus. Lineage (NCBI taxonomy): Eukaryota > Metazoa > Arthropoda > Insecta > Coleoptera > Staphylinidae > Ontholestes > Ontholestes murinus. The sequence continues at coordinate 11,941,763 of OZ018391.1, read as the reverse complement.
GTAGAAGCCTCCATCGTCAATGACTTATATTTCTTTTTCGAGGAAATATTTTTAGACCTTGATTAATTCTCCTGAAATTTAGTGTCAGCTGTAAATGTATGCCCATCGATAATCCCTTTAAAGAGATCAAAGTAATGACAATTTCTCGATTAAAACCTCTGACTCGTGTAATTAAGATTTTTTCTGGTATCCGGAGCGAAAGCATTTAGCTTTAATATTACATCCAATCAAACCAGGAAAAAATCTTATAGTATCATTCGTGAAGTTTTCTCAAAGAGTAAAAGAATGCTAACGCATCAATGTATGTACTTGTATATAAAACAAGGTAATCATTTTTATATTATTTTAATACAAGGAAATAATGTCAAAAAACTATTGGCCCACACACTTTAATTTAAAAACAATCAGCGAGTTTCTAATTGCTAATAAATTTCCTATAAATTGGTTTGATATATTATAATAAAAATTCAATATTTATGTATCTACGGCAAAGAAGCTTTTTTCAGGAAATTTAACGAACATAAATTTAAATTCTAAACTTTATTATATTTAATACCGACGTATTCCAAGAAATTATTTATTGTCCCCGTATATTATTTGCTCATTAAAATTAATCTTTCATATTTCTACCGCTGACTATTAACATAACTCAATAAATTTTTCGTTGGCCTAGCGTAAACTTGACCTACCCCAATGTTTTGTCATTATCCTAGTGCAATATCAATTTAATTAAGTAAAATTTTCAATATCCTATATTAATTTTTAAATATTCAAATAAATTATTTATTGTCCTAGTGTTGTAAGCTAATTAAATAATTTTTGCTCTGATGTATTTTTTATGTATTGATAAATTATCAATTGTATTGTTTAATTAATATTTTAAAAATTTCTGTGTTAAATTATTGCTTTTTGTATGCGAAATATTAAACAATTTTTTGTACAGTAAGATTATTTAGCATAAAATAAAATTTGTATTATTATTTTCCTAGCGTACTCTTGACCTACATCAATAAATTATTTATTTACCTAGCGTACTCTTGACCTATCCTAACAAATTACAAATTGCCCTAGCGTTCTCTTGACCTATTCTAATAATTTATACTACCTTAGCGTACTCTTGACCTAGGTTAACAAATTATTCATTGTCCTAGCGTAACTTTAACCTATCCCAATAAATAATTCATTATCCTAACGTACTGATGACCTATATTTCTGAATAGTACATTGACCTAGCATACTCATAACCTTTTTTAATAATTTGTTAATTAGACATGAACCTAGACTGTTGAATGTCAATTAATAGATATTTAATATATTGTTATATATTCAATTTTTATAATTTATAAAAAAAAAAAACAGTTAATAATTTTAATCAAAATATTATAATTAAAAACGGCTTTCTTACAAAATAATGTAGTAAAATATAGTAAAAAAATTAGGTTTGAATTTGTTCTAAAATAGTTTTAAACCTGATTAAAAAAACAGGTTAGAATTCGGTGAAACATAACAGATTTTTTTTTAATAGCTTCAAATATTGTAAAGCAGTTAGAAAATACCTTAGAGAAAAGAAGAGTGAAGCAAAAAACAAATAGTTGAAAACTTGAAAACAATTTACTTAAGTTTCATAGAAAATATTTTAAAACAATTATTTAATTTAAAAACAGAATAATTCAAACTTTACAAGAAAAAAAAAAACAAGGACAAATAAATTTAACTTTAAAATTGTTCATCAAAAAAAAATCAAGAATACAGAGTGAGTTTTTTAGATATTTTCTATGAGGATCGCGGAAACTTTTAGATAAGAGATAGAAAAACGGTTAAATGGGGAAAGAAGTGTAGTTTTATGTGGCGAAAAAATGCACTTTCAAGATTTTCAAAAAGTAAGGATAATTTAAAAAAAAAGTAAAAAGTGTAATTTTTTCAAATTAATATATCTCGGTTATTATTACAGATAGAAGAATACTTTAAAAAACAATAAAATAATCTATATAATGAGGCCATAGCCAACTATGGTTTTCAATTAAAAATTAAGTTTCCATCATATCTCGAAAAAAAGGCGATAACAATTCCTTCTGAATATATTTTATTTATTATTAATCTGCACAAAATTATCCAGAATTTCGTTCTTTACAGAATTTTTTATCTATCATAATAACCAAGATAATATATATTTGAAACAAATTGACACTTTTTACTTATTTTCCCAATATATAGATACCCTTGACTTTTTTGAAATCTTTAAAAGTGAAATGTTATTTGTCTAGTAAAATTACACTTTTTTCCCATTCAACCATTTTTCTATTTTTGTATGGTTTCCAAGATAGAGAACATTAAAAAAAAACTTACATTATATTTGCTAAAAAATAATTTGAAAATTTATTTTATCAGAAATAGTTAAGAGTTTTCAAATAATAAAAAAAAAATGAAATAAAACTACGAAAAATAAAAAATAAATGGTAAAAAATAAATTTTCAGAGTTTAAAAAATATTAAAAAATTAATTTTGCTCAAAAAATAAGTAAAGTTTTACAAAAAGTTTGTTTTTGTTTAATAGAAGTTTCCTATAATAAATTTAGGGTAATACATAGATATTTTTAAGTTTAAAATTTAAAATATTATGTTTAAACAATGTTTTTTATTAATTTGTTATTAATTTTAATTAATATTTGTTTATATTAATATAAATTAATAACAAATTAATAAAAATTATATTTGGGACTTCGATTAAAAAACAATTTGAAAATCACATAAATACAAAAAAAACATTGCAAAAACACGATTTAAGTTTCGACTTTTGGAGAACTTAAAAGAAAGTAGAAACCAAGAAAATCGAATAAAATGTAACTGAAACTTTTATTAAAAATTTAAATTAAAATTAATGAAACATGTGTTAGATGCTTGAAGCCATAACTTTGTGATACATCTTGAATCAGGAACTTTATCAAATTAATCATTTGATAAAGTTCTTTAATAAACGGAGTTAAATAAATCAAATAATAATAAAAATTTTCTAAATTTTAAAATTATAGACAGTTAAATCAATTTTACCTAAAAATGGCTAAAATTTTACGAAACAAATCAATTTTAGAGAACAACACTTAAAAATTTCTTCAAACATAAACAGGGAACATTTTCTCAATTGACCACAATCAATAAAAATTGCTAAATAAAAATTAATGAAAAATTTACCTGTCGAAGATTTCTTAAAAATTAGAAATGAAAATATTTAATAATAGATTTTTTTCAAATTAAATAATTTTTATGCAAAAAACAATTCAAAAGTTAGAAAATAGTTAATAGTAGAAATTTTCTTAGAGAATCAATTAGTTAAAAGGACACATAAACATTTGCCTAAAATATAAAAACAAAGTTATTTTTTAACTTTCTAAAAATGAAAATTATCAAAAAATTACTTAAAAAGAAACAAATTTTATTCAAAAGTAAAAGTAATAATGTACCAGAAATTCTAAATGTACTTAAAACTATGAAAAATACCAACATTTATTACAATTTTTGCAATTTATTGATTTTGGTTAAAAATTACTAAAAAGTTGTTGAAAATTTTCAAAATATAAAAATTGCACTATTTTTTATTTCAATTTCCTATTAATCTTACTTTTTGTACAATATTTATACATTCTGCTAATCACTTGAAAAAATGTATAAAAATAATATTTGAAACGTTTATAAAAAATTTATTTCAAAATCGAAGAAATTTTATCCAGAAAATTTAAAATCGATTTAAGAGAATTAAAGGAAATTAATAGAGGGGCTTAAGCAGTTAAGGTTTTGAAAAAAAGAACTATGATTTAGTAGTTACAAATTTGCCCATAAATAAATAAAATAAAAATAATATAAAAACGTATTTTAAAACCATTGAAAATTAGATTGTTTATTAAAACAACAAGAAAGTTTTTACACTAGTCAGAGTGAAATTAAAACAAGTAAAACAATACCAAGCGTAATCTAATTAATACAAAAATTAAATATTTGTACAAAAACATTAAAAAAATATTTTGAAACAGTTTAACCCTTTAACTACGGAAATATATTCTCAAAACCGACTGTATAAACGTAAAAAAGCCGAACATCGCTTTTTTTTTGCAAACATAAGAAAATCCATTTCTGTATGTATAGTGAACAATTTTTTCTTGTACTTATTTGCAAAAAAGCAGACAAAGATAAGAAGTAATGTTTGTTTTGTTTTGTTTCATCATCTATTGACAGCACTCGTAGTTAAAGGGTTTACATTCTTGAAATAAAATGAAGCAACAAAAATTTGCAAGAGTTTAATTCAAATTTACCAATCGAAAACTTTCTAAAAAGTTTAATTTTCTTAATAAATAGAGTTTTACGTAAAAAAACTTTTATTACATTTCTCTATCAACAACAGTGGCGGACTGGTTTCGTTCTATTTTTGATCTCATCAGAGAAGCGCTGTTGAAGACAGGGAAATTTTCGCTGATGGCAGTTCCCTTGAATTATCGGTGGTTATCCACTCAAACAGCGTTCTAATACAACGTTTAGACAATAAATGTCACCTTTATGGTAACATTCTAAAAAAACAATTGAAAATAAGGAATACTGGAAATTTTGCAAAAAACAATTGGTTAAAAAAACACTTATTAGTTGCCTAAAATATAAAATAACTGTTAAAAAAATTGTAATAAAAAGAAAATTGCCTAAAAATCTTTTTTGAAAAAATAACAATGTACAAAAAACTCTAGGATGGCAAGATGAAAATGGTATTTTTATATATATATATATATATATACAACATCTTTATTAACAGACAAAAATAAATTACAGATAAGACAAATATAATACATTTATGATGATATGAGTGATATGAGGTTAGTCTGTTAATTGGCTATCGACCGGCGGTCTTTCAGCCCTGATTTGTCCTTGTCGGTGTGTCACGTTAGTCTGTCTCTGACGATGATGATGATGATGGGTGATGTGATGCGATGAATTCGAAAATAGTAAATGGAGGAGTTTTGAATTTTGGGATTAGGTTAGGATTTCTGCGTAAGCAGTAGAGGGTAAGGATTTGATGGTTGAAGGGATTTTTGGAAAATTTCTCACTTAAGTATAGAAGGCGTTCCTTGATGGGAATAACAGAGGTAGAGTCATATAGGAGTTGGTTAGAGGGATTGTGTAGAGGATTACTGGGGTGGCGGATTTTGGTTAAAGTTCTTAGGGAGGATCGCTCGCTAACTTGGATATTGTGAATTGTAGGATTGCAGGAGTTGGAGAAAAGGACATTACCATAGTCGAGTAGAGAGCGGCATATCATTTTATATATTTTAACCGCTGTTTTTATAGATATACCGTTCTTTTTGTATGTTAGGTTTCTGAACATTTTGGCTCTAGCTATGATTTTTGTTTTGTTTGAAGCTGCGTGGTGTTTGAAATTGACTTTTCGATCTATGGTAATGCCTAGGTATTTTATGGATGTAGAAGGGGAAACAGTTATGTTGGAGATATGAATATCGTGTGCAGGATTATTGTTACGGTGATAGGGAATTAGGAGCTGGGGGTATTTTTATAATTTTAAACTAATTAGAAGAATGTGTAATTATTATTTACTGACGTAAATATCAAGCCAGCTGTATTAAATAAAAACTCAAACTCAACAAAATTTATTAATGGGTTACATTATTACAAAATACGACAACGCCAGTAATTTAATTACCACCGCAAATAGGTGCAACAATACAACGGGGAATACAACTGCAATTAAATCTGCTAAGAAGTTTGCGCATCCTCATGTGTATTAACTTGATTGCCAAACAACAGTTAATGATACGTTAGACTACTTAAAACCAATATTCAAAGATATAATATTTGAGAAAATCCAGACTTGTATTAATTTTTCAGAATATCCATTCCAGTGGAGAGCCTCGAATTAATTAATAACCCTGAAATATGGCTAGAAGAAACCTGCATCAATAAGTTTTTCTGGAGAGTTCGCCCCCCAACGAAGAACACCTAAATGAATGTGAAATTAAAAGTATCCATATCAACGCATAAGGATTTTTAAATAAATATAATTTAATTGAATTGCTACTTTATAACGAACGACCTGACTTTTATTACTAAACAAAACAATTTCCTCGCGGACTTATGTGCAGAGACCCATTTTGAATACTGCGCCACTACATTTAAATAAAATTTCTTAATAATTTATTCAACTCCTACAACATCAAGAAAACTACAGCTGAACGAACAAGAATATTTACTTATAAAAATGGTTATACCAGCTGCACGGCTATTGACTATATGGGTATAAATAGTTTAAGCACAGGTATTCAATGCTAATATGGCTGATCATTTAGCAACTAAATTGACATTGACTAATACCACTTCTGAGAGATTAGGTAACACAAAAAAATACAACGACCCATAAATGATACTTCCAGGTACCAATTTATGAAATCAATAGCTAAGGATGACCGAAAGGAAGTATAATTATGCAGTACTGTGGATGAGGCCTTTCAGACATTCAAAAACTTCTTAAATTGGCATTTCTACACGACATGTCCTTTTAAGAAAATTAATATTGCTAACTCAAAAGCTGGCTTACACCAGAAATAAGGATAATGTCTGCTGATTTAAAGGATTTACACTTACTGTGTAACAATTTAAAAGATCATCACCTCCAAGAAGTGTATAAACTAAAAAAGAAATCATTAAATAAACATATATCAGAAACCAAAAAAATTAATAACGAAAGGAGAATTGAAAAATTGAAATCTAAACCAAAAGAAATTTGGATGATTGCAAGCAAAAATATAGGACGAAAATCCATGTCAACCAAATAGAACATTAGAAATAATCTTGGACAAATGGTCGAAGATCATAAAGAAATATATAACATATTTGGTCTATTTCTTTCAAACATTGCAAGAGAAAAACTGACTGAAAACTTTAGACTAATTTCTCTGCTGACCTATGAATCAAAAATTATAGAACGAGTTATTACAATAAAATTATGAATATTATTCAAAAATATAAATTGTTAAGCGACCATCAACATGGCTTTAGAAAATAATATTCAATCTGGAACCGTATCGTTTTTTGATTATATTTACAGTTGTATAGACAAATGTAAATACACAATTGGACTTTTCTTTGATTTGAGCCGTGCTTTTGATACAATTTGTCCAGAATTTATAATCGAAAAATTGTATAGCATTGGTATTCGAGGTCCTATGTTAAATTCGATAATATCATATTTATCGCATCGGAAACTAATTGTTAAAATTGAAGCAAATAAGTCAATCGATTACAATACAAATATAGGGGTACCACAGGGTTCAGTCTTGGGTCCATTAATCTTCCTTATTTTTAATAAAGAGAATGGTTGCGACCGTTACTACGTGGTAATCCATACTTACACTGAATTGAAAAATTCACTATGTTTTAACCACAAATAATTATTGTAAAAATATTATATAACGTGTAGGCACAATTATACAGGGTGAGTTTTTTTCGATGTTCTCTATGGGGATCTCGGAAACTATAAGAGATAGAGAAACGGTTAAATGGGGAAAGAAGTGTAGATTTATGAGACGAATTAAATTCTACTTTCAAAGTTTTTAAAAAAGTCAAGGGTAACTAGATATTTTGAAAAAAGTAAAAAGTGTCAATTTTTTCAAATCAATATATCTCGGATTTTATAACAGGTAGAAAAAAACTGTAAAGAACAAAGTTTTAGATAATTTTATGCAGATTAATAAAAAATAATCAGAAAATTTTCATCGCCATTATTTTCCGAGATATGACGCAAACTTACATTTTTTTAAATGGAAACCATAGTTGGCTGTGACCTCATTCAAAAGGTACTTTTTTTCTCTTTAATCCAATATGGCATACGATATAGTTATTTCTAAAAATGAGTGAGTTATAGTCATTTTAAATTTTATTATAAATAAAAAATGGGTAGCCATGAAAAAGATGAAAGTAAAACAATTGCAGTTGTTTATAATATTAGCAATATTGTAATCATTAGTTTTTCAGAGATAAATCAAAATGAAACAACTGCATAAAGTAATTCTGTTATTATCAATATATCAATAGGAGAGAAATTTTAATATTAAAAAATATAGTCAAAGAGTCCACTATTAATACTATTATGACATAAATTATATCTTTTTAAAATTGAATTTATGGCTTTTTGACTATTCTTATGTAAATTGAAATAAATGTTTCAATAACAACTAGTTTATGATCCTCCACAGATTGATATGATTTTTCATATACTTTGTTTTTTACATAACCCCACAGAAAAAATTCTAAAACGCACAGATCGGGTGATCTAGGTGGCCCTGGGATTGGTTTATTTCTTCCCACTTATGAGTTAGGAAAAGCATCATTTAAATAATTTGTAAAGCCAACATGTTATTAGGTGGAACACCGTCATATTGGAACCATTTTAATCTTGCTTGTAATGATAAATTTAAACAATCGAGCGTATCTTAAAATGTTTTCTGAAGAAATTGAAAGTAATCAGTTTCACTTAGTGAGCTTTCAAAAATATATGGACCGAGAATTATTAATCCAAACACACCATGGATTAAACCCAAATTTAATTTGTAGTTTTCTCTGTGAAACTTCTCGTGGATTCTCTTAAGTTCATCTATGTTCATTGTGGCGATTAAAAATAACACAATTAGTGAATCGCGATTCATCTGTTCATAATATTTTTGTAAGAAACGTATTATCCTCTTGACAAATGGGTTTATACCACATACAGAAGGCCATTTGATAATTACAAAATTATTATACTTATGCTGGTTTTCCATTTTTATTTAACTTTGTAGAACTAATCATTACAATATTGCTATTATTATAAACAACTGCAATTGTTTTACTTTCATCTTTTTCATGGCTACCCATTTTTTATTTATAACAAAATTTAAAATGACTATAACTCACTTTTTTTTAGAAATAACTATGTCGTATGTCATATTGGATTAAAGAGAAAAAAAATACCTTTTGAATGAGGCCATAGCCAACTATGGTTTCCATTTAAAAAAATGTAAGTTTGCATCATATCTCGGAAAATAATGGCGATAAAAATTTTCTGATTATTTTTTATTAATCTACATAAAATTATCTAAAACCTTGTCCTTTACAGTTTTTTTATATCTGTTATAATAACCGAGATATATTGATTTGAAAAAATTGACACTTTTTACTTTTTTCAAAATATCTAGTTACCCTTGACTTTTTTGAAAACTTTGAAAGTGGAATTTTATTCGTCTCGTAAATCTACACTTCTTTCCCCATTTAACCGTTTCTCTATCTCTTATAGTTTCCGAGATCCCCATAGAGAACATCGAAAAAAACTCACCCTGTATAAATCTAAACAACACAGCACTTGATAATGACGATAAAACGTCGAAACTCGAGTCGTGCTGTGTTGTTTAGATTTATATAATTGTGCCTACACGTTATATAATATTTTTACAATAATTATTTGTGGTTAAAACATAGTGAATTTTTCAATTCCTTATTTTTATAAATGATTTAAAGAATTTTCTGCATGCAGATCACATCGTGATGTTTGCTGATGATACTTTGGTTGTAATTGCATCAGAATGCCTAGAGGAACTTCAGCATAAATTAAACAGAATTCTAGATCAATTTAGTTTGTGGTGTAAATCTAACAGTGTTATCTTGAACTCAAATAAAACGGTGTGTGTATACTTTTATAATCGCAAAAGTGTTCCTGATAAATTCTAAAATATAAATTCTAATATTAAAGAATCCCAGGATTCGTGTAAGTTTCTAGGAGTAATAACGGATTCTAAACTTACGTGGGAGAAGTAAGTGTATCAAGTTTGCAACAAACCTAATAGTGGCTATTACGTACTGTTAAAATTAAAATAGGAACTTTCTGGAGCAGCATTATTTAATGTTTATTTTGCATTATGTTATTCAGCAATGTCATATTGTTATATTGTGGGGAAATTGTACCAATAGCTCTAGAGTTTTAAACAGTCAAAAACGTATTATACCACTCTCGTTTAATCTTAAGCCGACATAATCTTGTAAGAATACCTTTATAAATAACAATATTTTAACATTTCCTTATGTATTTACCATATACAGGGTTATTCACGCTATACGGCACGGAATATTGTGGCCAAAATACGTGGCTTTCAAAAAGTTTCACTTTGGGGATATATGGGGGTCTATTAGGGCTACTTTTTAAAATTACTTGCATAATATACAGGGTGTCCCAAAAACCCTAAAAGTATCAAAGTTGTGTTTTTTTAATGAAACACCCTGTATTTTATTGCATTTTTGGATCCTTCGATCAAAATAAGTGTGTGTTTTAAAAAGGTTTTTATTACTTAAACCTTAAGGTTTTTGAAATAATTTGAATTTTGTAAAAATTTAACCTAATTTTCATGTTTCAAATACTTAAAAAGTAATTAAGTTATGCATACCAAATTTACACTGAAATGTAACAATAGATCATATTTTATTTTCCAAGTATAATAAATTTGAAATCTTATACCGGGTGTAAAAAAATTGGAATTAAACAAATGAGAACTTGAAATGGCTATAACTTCATTTATTTAAATGGAACGCTATATTTATTAATTTATCAGCAAATGCACGTTTTAATTACCTATCGAATGGTATTTATATCTTAAATGTTAAGTCTTCTCGTTTTTACAGAAAACGCCAAAATATTGTTTATTGTACCGTTTTAGTACTTTTTAAGTAAAAATTTTAATGTATCTAGTTTTCTATGGCATTTAAAAACGTCAGATAATTAATTTAGTATGCCACTTTAGTTTAAAAATCCTGTCTTTTGTTATAGTTGTCTTATTTTGCATTTTTGTGTTAGATCGTTAGTAATCGTTATTGTTTGAACATCGTTGCTGTATTTTTTGGTAAAAAATGAAGATTTACGCAAAAGAAGGGGGTATTGGCATTATCTTTATGCTTGGAGAATGTCATCAAAATTGTTTATTGGCTTGTCGAGTTTATACTTAAAGGTTTCCCGAAAGAAATCACTCTAAGCCAGCCATTTTTGAGAGACTATTAAACCAATTTAAAGAAAGTGTCAGTTATAAAAACCCCAGTATAAGAAAATCTGTGTAAATTTTCATTTTTTACTATTAAATACAACAACGATGTTCAAACAATAACGATTACAAACGATCTAACACAAAAACGCAAAATAACACAACTATAACAAAAAACAGGCTTTTTAAACTAAAGTAACAGACTAAATTAATTATCTTACATTTTTAAATACGATGGAAAACTAGATACATTAAAATTTTTACTTAAAAAGTACTAAAACGGTGCAATAAACAATATTTTGGCGTTTTCTGTAAAAACAAGAAGACTTTACATTTAAGATATAAATACCATTCGATAGGTAATTAAAACGTGCATTTGCTGATAAATTAATAAATATAGCGTTCCATTTAAATAAATGAAGTTATAGCCATTTAAAGTTCTCATTTGTTTAATTCCAATTTTTTTGCTCCCGGTATAAGATGTCAAATTTATTATACTTGGAAAATAAAATATGATCTATTGTTACATTTCAGTGTAAATTTGGTATGCATAACTTAATTACTTTTTAAGTATTTGAAACATGAAAATTAGGTTAAATTTTTACAAAATTCAATTTATTTAAAAAACCTTAAGGTTTAAGTAATAAAAACCTTATTAAAACACACACTTATTTTGATCGAAGAATCCAAAAATGCAATAAAATACAGGGTGTTTCATTAAAAAAAACACAACTTTGATACTTTTTGGGTTTTTGGGACACCCTGTATATTATGAAAGAAATTTTAAAAAGTAGCCCTAATAGACCCCCATATATCCCTAAAGTGAAACATTTTAAAAGTCACGTATTTTGGCCACAATATTCCGTGCCGTATAGCATGAATAACCCTGTATATAGATGCATACTATATACAAAAAAACATTTGTCAAACTTCAACACAAATTTCTCAAATCATGATTACAAAACGAGAAACGAATCATCTTTATATATTCCTAAACATATTCCATTTATAAAAAATCTCCAAAATTCTCAGGTATACTTATTTATAATAAGCTGAAAAAAAAAAATAAAAGATCAACAATCATATCAAAGTTTCAAAGGTATGCTCAAGGAATGGTTGTGCCAAAAGGGTTATTACTCTGTATGTGAATATTTAGGTGAATAACATTTAGTTAATTGTACCATTGTATCAGTAAATTGTAGGTTTTATACTATGTCTAAATTGTAAAACTGTAGTATCTAACTAAATGTACTTTCATTATGTTATCGCATTTTTTTTGTATTTAAGGATCACATCTGTATTTAAACAGCTACGTGAATAAAGTTATATTATTATTATTGACAATTATTTAATTATAAAAAATAAATTAAAAATTTAGTAAAACAAACTTCTCTAGAAAAAAGATTCCAATTAAAATTAGTAGAAATTTTATCAAAAAATTAAAAATCTCTTAAAAACAATTGAAAACATTAGGGATATTAAGATTAAATATAGCAGTTATAGTTTTGTACGAAAAATAAAAAAACAACTAAGATTGCCTAGTTATAAACTTGCTTGCATTAAATTAGAATTAAAATTATAATAAGAGTTTGTTAAAGTAATAACATAAAAATTTATTTCAAAAACATCAAAAAAGTTCTTAGAAAAGAAAAATATTTTGAAACAGTTGAAAAAGTTTGAAATAAAATGAGGAAACAAAAATTTGCAAATGTATAATTCAATTTAACTAAAAAATAACCTTTGAAAAAGAATTTAAAATTACTTAAAATAAGAAATCGTGAAACATTTTTTAGAGAACCAAATAATTGCAAAACGACAATTTCTTGATAATCAGCAAACACAATTGGCTTAACATATTATTTAAATTATATGAAAAACAAACTGTAAAATTAGCTAAAAACTTAATAATTATACAAATTGAAATTTGTGAAGGAAAATTACTAAAAAAAAATTATCGAAATTTCATTTGTCAAAATCATGAGTTGAAAATTAGCAAAAAACAGATAAGCGAAAAACGCTATTAAAAGTTCAAAACTTTCTCCAAAATTCTAAATAATAATTTTCTTGAAAAACGCAGTTTCCAGCTGAAAACATGAAAATTCAAAATATTTTAAAATAAAGAAGAGTGGAATATTTCTTTCATTGACTAAATTAATGTTTGAATATATTCGCAAAAAACAATCCAGTAGTTGGTACTACTGAAAGAAAAATTCTCAAAATGGAAACGGTTGAAAATTATTAGAAAAATTAATTTTCTAATAAAAGGAAACAATTGAAATGTTTTAGGATAATTTGCTTAAACATTTAAAATTTTGTTGAAAAAATTGAAAAACTTTTGTATTAAAATCAATTGCAAATATAACGAACATTAAAAACCAAAAAATAGTTGATATTTCAACTAGAAAAAGATTGTATATTTTTTCCCAGAAAACTTTATAAATTTGTATTGGAAATGTTCTCAAAGAAAAAAACAGTTGGAATTAATTGAAGGATTGCTTAAAAAATGAATTCACATTTACAATGTAATTAAAAATTTCTAGAAAAACAATTAAATAGTTTATAACAGCAATAAATAATTAAATTTTTTAATTTGCAAAGAATTTTTCCTTGTCAATGTTTAACGAATAATTAGAATATTACAATAGGAAAAGATATGATTTTCACAACTAATAATATATTTTTGAGAAGCAGATTAATTTGAAACTTGAGTGTGTTTTAATACATTATAAAAACTATACAACTTCATCATTAATAAACACCCTCTTGATGGCATGTCTCATCTAGACAGACCGCAGCACGGCGAAATCTATTCGCCGGTCCATTTGCATACAGAGTGCCCGTCGTAAATCAATTTAATATGAATATTTTTAAAATACACAGTGCGGCCTGAATATGCATTGCCGCAATAAAATCCCTGTTATTTGTCACTAGTGCGCCTGTGTGGGCGATTTACGGCCACCGCACTAATTAATTACGTGTTTAATTTTTGAGTGGCGCTTGTGAAAATTTAGATGACTTTTGCCCGTGTGATTTGTACAAATTTATCTACGTTGCAACTGCTACGCGCGAAAACTGCACGCAAATATTTAAATTTCATTGTCCCGGCCAATATTTACACCGTGCATTTCCCGCCCAAAATATCATCAGATTTACAAATCACAATGAATTTTTTTAAAATTGTATGCGTATACGTATACACAATGAAATTTAATTAAATGTTTGGAGGAGGTAATTTATATAAAAATATTATATTTTATAATTTCATAATTAACTAATATCAATAATACATGTAAACATAATTTTTTATTTATTATTACAGTGTCGTTAAATGGTAAGATAAAATTGTTCTGATGGATATTTTCATTATTGATTTAGATCAAAATATATTATTATAATACGTTTTTATTGACAAATTTTTACATTTTCACGTTTAAATAATAACTAATATGTTTTTCCTTCAATTTTGTATATTTCAGTTTATTTGTATTTTTATATAATCATGACCAATAAAGCTTAAATGAATAAAAGAATGAATGAAATAATAAACAATGAATGATGGGTTAGTGTATTAATTTGTGTCAAAACATATGTTATTATAATATATTATATATATTAATGTAACATGTAGCTGAATATTTACTCCATGCAAAATTACGTGAAAAATATTTTGAAAAACAGGGATCGTATACGTGGCTGTCAGGCATAATTTATAAATTTTAGTTTATGAATTCAAACGTGAATGTGACGAAAATTATTTTAACCAACCTCGGTGCTTCCAGCACGGTGAAAGGCTTTCATTAAAATAACGAATGGATTATTGCCGACGATGGCCACCATGCGCATTTTTCATTGTGTTAAGTTTAATGGAGCTTACAGGACGCAGGACTTAATGATAATTTTTAAAATTGCTGTGGCAATTCGTAATTGCTGTGGGACAGACCTAACGAACGCCGCGGGGGCTTTCAATTTAATGGGAATCGCTCCTATTTACCCCCCTCGGCATTCATAGGGACAATTGTGAATTGTAAATACGGTACTGCGGCAAGTGGAATTATAAGGAACGTTCGGGTGGGCTTTATTTCTCGTCTTGTGGTTGCAAAAGAAATACAATAAATAAGATGGTATGTTGAAATATTCATTTATTTTAAGAATTTAAATGATTTATGCAAGGAAAAATACTGATTTACTAGGTGTATTTGGTTGGGAATTTAAATTATTCAATGGAAAGAAAGAAATAAAAACGTCAGTCAAGTTGACATTTAATTCCCAGATTAGGGACAAAAATGCCTAAATATATGGCTAAAATTAACTTAGAAATGGACCGTTCAGTCATTCTGGTGCGTTCCTGTTCGGCAGTTGAGTTAACAGAAGAATTAACTTCTTCAGGGTACGAGTAGAAGATCATCTAGGATGAACTCTGCCCAATTCTTGTGCAGTCTAAATTATTGTGTGCATATTATTTATACTAATTTTGTATGTATTAGGTCTTTTTGTTAGCACTGAATCTAAAACATAAATAAACAATAAACAAAATATTTGTTATATAATTTCACCTCACTTCTATAGTGTAGAAACATGATAGCTCAGAATAACAATTCACTTTTGGTGGACCATATTTTATCAAAATCACGATTGTAACGTCCCAAGATGGCCCGTTGCGAAGACTACCCTGAAGAAAGAGACAAAAGCCAACGCGAGCTCGAATGCTTTCTCCCTTGCACCGCGTTCACCGCCCGATCATAACGCACACACTTACCCCTCCCTTTACCCGAGACGCTCATGACCGATATTTTCTTATATTTCAAATCCGGTTCTACTAAACCAACCACCGAACAACCCACTACAAACTGGCATCCCAACGTTCGGCCCAAATCACGACAAGAAGCATCTCAGCTACAATGGCACAGCAGATAGTTCTTTCGGAAGAACAATTCAACCAATTGTTCCACCACCGAGATGAGAGAGGGGTACAAAGGAGCGGTAACATCGCAAATTGCACACAACAAGATATCGCGGGGAACGCGAGAAAGCTAAGGTAGTAAGTTTTGTGAATACAATCGGAATTTACGAAAAAATCGAGAACATCTCACACGTAGATGCTCTCACAGGGCTCGCTCTACTTCTTGAAGAAGATGCCGCAGTATGGTGGGACCACGTGAAAAAAAACATCACCACGTGGCATGACGCACTGACGAACTTGAGAGAATACCTGGCACCCCAACGAGCAAACTACTGGTTATTGTTATTATTATTATTTTTCGGGAAATCTTCGCCCAGAAGCAGGAAAAACCGGAGGGCTCAGACATTTTCATTGCGAATAAAAGGTTATTGCTTTCCGAGATAAGGAATTACGACCTCTCCGAAGAAATCCAGCTGGATTTGGTATTCAGTCTGATCTACCGTGATATCCGCAACAAGATTCCACGAAGCAGCATCATCGAGTTCAAAAACCTCGTGCGGACGTTGCGCAAGATAGAGAGCACCATCAACGAAACCCGAATGGAGAAACCTGGTAAGAACAGCCTCGGAAAACCTCAGTGCACGTTCTGTCGAAACTACGGACACACACTGAGCAACTGCCGAAAGCGCGAGAAGCTCGCGAAAAACTAGAAGCAGAACGAAGATAAACCAACGAAAGAAAATACTTTTAAGTTCGCGTGTTATGAGTGTGGAAAGCCTGGTGTAGTGCGAAGCAAGTGCCCGACCTGCAGTCCTCCACCGACGACAAACAACACGGCTACCTTTCGTTCTGTGAAAGTAACGGTAATACAGTGCACGGTACTCGACGTAACGATAGCTGGCAATAACGGGACGAGCCCCAAACAATCGAGAACCGGCGCGTTCAGTATGCCGCCACCAGAGACGAAGAAACTGCACCGAAGCCAGAGTTAGAAAACCTCCTAGACGACTTTGGTAACCTATTCAGATCTTTGACAGAGGCAACACCGATGGCTGAGCACTCCATAAACACCGGAAATAGCCTTTACATCGCTTCACCTCCGTACCTGCTAACCGAACCCCGTAAACAACTGCTGAAGTTGTAATTGGAAAATCTCCTGAGAGATGATATTATCCAGGAAATCAGCTCGCCCTGGGCCGCACCAATCTTCTTGGTCCCCAAACAGGATGGCGGAGTACGAATATGTATCGACTTAATCTCCACGATTTACATGAGGAGTGGGTACTGGCAAATCCCTGTAGCCCTGGAGGATCAGCCGAATACAGGATTCGTAACACCCTTTGGATCTTACTGTTTTAAAAGGATGCCGTTCGGCGTACGAAACGCCCCGGCCTCGTTCCAACGTCTGATGGATCGTTTTGTTACGTGAACTACCTGGAGTCCAGCTGCACATATACCTGGATGAATGGATGAGCTCACCCTTTTAACAGCCACGTATGTGCAGCATCTCCAGGATCTTCGCAAAGTCATGACTCATTTACGGGAGTATCGGCTGAAGATCAATCGCGAAAAGACGCGGTTCATGCTGTACTCAGATCCGATACCTTGTACACCTCATTACCCCATTATCTCCTTTATACAATCATGTTTATGGCATCGGAGGTTCATGCCCAACTTCGCAGACGTGGCACAACACCTCACGGACCTCACCAAGAAAAAGCCCCCGTGGAAATGGGCTAACGAGGAAGAAACAGCCTTCACCAGCCTGAGGGAACTCTTATGTGAAGTACCCGTCCTCCAGTCAGCAGACAGCAGCCGGCCATTCATAATACGAACAGATGCGAGTGAATACGAGAAAGACGAGGAATACCCCGTCGAATACGCCAGTAGACTCCTTGATCAAGCCACTACTCGACAATCGAACGCGAATCGTTTAGGCTCTCGCCAAGTTCCGAGGGTATACCGGGTGACCCATTTTAATAAATCCACTGGAATATCTCGACACATATGCGTCCTACAAAAAAAATGTTCAAAATAAAAGTTTGATGGTTTCGAAAGGGCCATCTGATCCTATACAACTTTTTTCACCCCCACCCCCCAGGGGGCGGAATAGGGGGTCAACTTTTATATCTTAAATGGGAATCCTTATTTTTTATTGCAGTTCAAAACGTTTAAAACATTGTGGCGGGAAAACAAACCGTTTGACGAAAATCATAACAAACATTCTGACGAAAATCAAAACAAGCAATTTGAGAAGAATGTTGTTTAGTTGCAATTAGTTTTAGCTCGTGACGTGATAATTGCATTATCTGACAATCAACCGAAATGGCTGATTATCCACCGAATGAAAAGGTGGATATTCTCCTTGTCTTAGGAGAATGTCGGGGTGCTTATCGAAGAGCTGCAGCGTTATATCGACGACGATTTCCTCGACGACAACGCCATCCGAATCTTTCAGTTATTCGCCGGATTGAATTGAGATGTAGAAGAGCAATTATTCGACGTCAATGAAGGCGAAACACTATCGAGGATCATCGTATGAATCCGCGCGTTATCACCGTTCTGTCGATGGTTCATTTGAACCCTCACATATCAGTTCGTGAGATCCAGAACCAAAGTGGCATCCCGAAAGAGACTGCGAGAAGGTATTTGAAAAACGCAAAGTATCACCCGTACGACGTATCCTTGAATCAGGCATTGAGTGAGCAGGACCATGAACAACGGCGATTGTTTTGTCAGTGGGCAATACAGTAATTGCAAAATGACGAAAACTTCTTCAAGTTCGTGGTGTTTTCCGACGAGGCTACATTCCGGAGTGACGGGTTGTTGAATCGATACAACAGTCACTATTGGTCGCCGGTCAACCATCGGTGGATGCAGCAAGTGGATCATCAACACCGCTGGTCTGTGAATCTATGGTTCGGTCCATATTTTTTTGAGGGTACCGTAAATGAAGCGAATTATTTACATCTGCTTCAAGAGGTCTTACCCGGTTTACTCGAAAATGTGGACATAGAGACAAGGATCAGAATATGGTTTCAGCAAGATGGCGCACCTCCACATTTTGCAAATATCGTGAGGACTCATTTGAACGAAACGTATCCTGGCAGGTGAATAGGGAGAAGGGGTCCAGTTGGATGGCCAGCAAGGTCGCCAGTTCTGACAGCGCCTGACTTCTACTTGTGGGGATTCTTGAAAGATTCGGTGTATCGAGAACGGCTAACCACCAAGGCTGACAATATTCGAAGGATCCAAACAGCGTGCAACAATATTCCGCGCAACACGCTTTTGCGTACAGGAATTTTGAACGCCGAATTCAGCTTTGTCAGAGGGAGAACGGTGCGACGTTCGAGCATATCATTGATTAAATATCCCAGACATCTATAAATAATAAACAAATAAAAATTGGTTAATTTGATTTTAGTGAGACGGTTAGTTTTCATTCCCGCAACAATGTTTCAAACGTGTTGTTTTCATTTTCCAGTAAGTAAACGATGCGCGGCTTGGCATTCTTTTGTCAAAATTGTTGCTAGAATATCGGTCTTTTTCAAGGCTAAATGATGTTCGAAATAGGGTAGATGTACCAGTGAACGGCCATCGAATTAGAGTGACAAGGATGGACAATACATTTTAAATGAGTGGCCATTTACAGATACACGATCTTAACCGGCCATCACTGGTGCATTGACCCTACGCGATAAGATGGCGCACTCCATTTCAATGGCAAACAATTAAAAGTGACGATATTATCGTCATTTTATCGTTTTTTGACTTGATTAATGTTATTTTTGCGATTGCAGCGCCATCTATCACGAATTCGAAAAAAGTTCAAATGATATCTTCATATTTTTTTATGTAGAATCCGAAACTGTAATAAAAAATAAGGGTTTCCATTTAAGATATAAAATTTGACCCCCTGCCCCGCCCCCTGGAGGGTGGGGGATGAAAAAATTTGTATAGGATCAGATGGCCCTTTCGAAACCATCAAACTTTTGTATGAAACATTTTTTTGTAGGGCGCATATGTGTCGAGATATTCCAGTGGATTTATTAAAATGGTTCACCCGGTATTGAGGGATGTCGAATCACAGTCAGCACCGACCGTCAGGCCTTAAAATGGCTCACGAGCCTGAAATCACTGACCGGTCGTCTTGCTCGTTGGGCACTTCTTCTACAGCCCTACAACCCCACCATCGACTACTTACCGGGGAAATTTAACCACGTAGCTGATGCCCTATCTAGATCGATCACCGAAAATAATCTCCCACGTCGAGGTACAGCTTGGCACTATGTCAGGAAAGATCAAAAGACAAACACAGGAAGCGGAAGAAAAACTATTCCCCATCATCCGAAGCCTAGAAGTCCCAACTGGAACCGAGGATACCCATTACTGGTGTAACAAAGGATAAGTCCTCTTCCAAGGAGTCCTCCACCGCTATGATCCGGAAGGCCACTCCGAAGAAACCCAGCAAGTTGTATTGAAGGAGGAAGTACCAAGGATACTCCACGCCTTCCACGATGTACCAGAAGCAGGCCACTACGGTGTGGAAAAAACCCTTCACCGAATCAGGAAACGTTACTATTGGAAGGGAATGAGGACGGATGTACCCGAAAATATCAGGAAATGTTATATCAGCGCTATAAGCCTGTAACCCTTCGAACTACTCCTCCCAACCAGCATTTAGAGACGATTGCCTTCGATTTGTTTGAACCACTTCCAGCATCCCAAGACAGTGAGACGACCATCTTCATCGTAGGAGATCTAACTACCAAATGGATCGAGATCTTTGCCCTTGACAAAGCAAAAGTTCTCATCAACGAGATCTTCCTCCCTTACGGATTTCCCAGAAAGGTTGTAAGTGATAACGGACCGCAATTCATTGGTGCCGTCCTGCAACATGTGACCTACGTTTTCGGCATACGGCACCAATACACTCCTGCGTACCATCCTGAAGCGAATCCCGTGGAACGAAGGAATCGGGACCTGAAAACCTAACTAGGAATTATCGTGGGCCGAGACCACACCTGTTGGGCAGAGAAACTGCCTTCAATTCGTTTCTCAATGAACATGGCGCTCATCTCCAGCACCGGATACTCACCTGCCTACTTGACCTTTGGAAGGGAACTCAGAAGCCCAGACGACATCAACAGAGACCTACGACAGGTCATTGATGCAGAGAACTTTGTAGAAGAAATAACGCCCTATCTACATAGGTTATTACAAACTCTGGACGAGGTAAAAAAAAACATCATCGGCACTGCCGAGACCAGGAAGGGATACGCCGATCAGCATAGCTGACCTAGTCTGGGTAGCTACCCACGCATTTAGCAACGCCCGGAAGCAATACTCTTCAAAGCTCGCCCCACGTGGAGATGGGCCATCTCACCAAAAAGCTTTGAGATAGCATCTCCAGAGCAACTAGAGCTATCATTAGGCATATATCATGCCTGAACCCTAACGCCATACCAGGGAGACCAAACTGATGACCTAGATGCAGCCCTTCCAGAACCAATCCACCCTAGGAGGAAACGAGGACGACCAAGGAAGGACCGGTTAAGATCCAGCCCTTCATCCTTCACGCCTGAACTATAGGGGGAGGATGTAACGTCTCAAGATGGCCCGTTGCGAAGACCACCCTGAAGAAAGAGACAGAAGCCAACGCGCGCTCGAATGCTTTCTCCCTTGCACCGCGTTCACCGCCTGGTCATACCGCACGTACCTACTCCTCCCGGTATTCAAGACGCTCATGACAAAGGGTTAAAATATTTAATTACTTTCATCTAAAGGAAAATAAAACTCTTCACTATCATTACGTTTTCTTGTTTATTTCTTTAAGTCGATTAACTTAAATCATCAGTAAAATAACACCTACCGTTGGCTTTGGATGAATTCACACATTAAATCCCGAACTTAATGTCTTATTTTGAGAATAAAAACATTATCGTTAAGATCCTGAGATTAGAAACTTTGCAGTTTTTACAATAAAAAACGTACGTTTTCCATTAAATACGGTCGAAGGAAAATACTTGATTAAATAGGTAATCAGTCAGCGTTTTCTTGCATGCCTTAAATAGTTTCCTCAATTTAAACAACCACCTCCGCATCAATTACTTCTAACAAGTTGTCGGTGTAAGAATTCACACGCCTAGAAACAAATTTACAATCAACCGACGCAATTAAGGAAATGGGACCTTTATCCGCCTACCGTTACTCGATCCCCCGATTAATCTTACAATATTTTAGTCTGATACCCTTTATTTGTAACGGGGATACTTTACGTGCTTTTCCCGTTACCGGGCTAATTGTTAAGCTAGAATGGGGGGGATAGTTTACGCCCTCCGTTCGGCTCGTAAAAGTAAAACTTTTTGCGTTGTCTTCGCCAGTAATCGTTATCTCGATGTTATAACGAAAGTTTTTGGCATTGGCCGAAATTTGGCTAATACCACCGACGGCCAATTGGGATACATAAATGTTACAGCGGCTATTATTCCCCTCTTATACTCGACAAGTTTTATTTCGATGGGTGTAGTTCAGTATTTATAACATGGAGAGATAGGAATGATGAATGTTAAGAAAAATAAATTGTCGTAGCATTCAAAATATAAATTAGACCTATTTGTAGATCTTTCTCGAATTAAAAGTGTAATAACCCCAATAATTCGCGAAAAGTAATTCTCAGGTTTCCGTGCTTTGACTGCCGATATTATTTTTCCCATCCTTCCCAATTTATTGATTGCAAAATGTTTCCGCACGGGAAGCGGCGCCGAAAATCACCCCCCCTCACATCGCTGCGGAATTCATAACGAGTCCGGCCAGAAAAAAAAAGGATCCGAAATCGAATTACGACATTATAAGTCATCGGTGTGCCATGCCTTGTACCCCCTTATTAGGGCAACCGATCAGCGCGCATACATAACAATAATAAAGGAAGGGTGGGCCGGGAGCCAAGCGCTAATTTTATTTATTGTACAATGTCAACGTCGGACGGTAATGGAATGGAATTTGTCTAGAAACTGCCGGGATTGTTTTTTGATTTAGGGAGGCCCGTAATGGAATTAGATGTGATAAACGCGGCCAAGCGGGGCGAGAGTGAGTGCAGATTATGCGGCTGTAAAACGGCTGAGGGTCTTGATAATGGGCCTGATAATGCGTTACAAATTTCATGAGCGGCTTCATGCATAATTTAGTAAAACTCGATTCGTCCCGGAAAATCGCCACGTCCGAACAAGCCCATTAATTCGCGGCCGGGTATCGGTTCGCAATTGAATTTAGTGTACTTGCTAATTTCACCAAGTCAGGGATTAATGGACACTTGTAATAAATAATTTAAACTGTAAAGGGTTACAACACATAATATAAATATATTTAGATAATTTAAACACAGTAAAGCCAAGGAAAATTATTATTATTATTCATTCACGTAGCGTATTCTTGACTTACTTCAAAAAAAATGTTTATTATCTTTTCGTCTTACTAGATTATTATGTTACTTTTGACAAAAGTTAAGTTATTAATATTTGCCTGGCAACGAAAACGCGGGATTATCGATTGTAACTACTGTACTGAGACACCCTGTATAATACGATTTCAGTGATTTTGCGTAGAATATAAAAATAAAAATCAATTTCTTGTTAAACTTGCATTATTGGAAAATAAAAAATCTAACCTTATCCATCAGCTGTCGGACGATTCCGTTCCACTCCCCCGTTTCGAGATCAATTGCACCGTACTTTCCATCAGGCACGAGCTCTATGCGATACTCGAAACCGACCATGTTTGCGATCTCTTCTAGAAGGTCTATGCAGAAGCCCTCGTACCTAGCATTCCCTACGAGATTCGGTTGACCACGTAGCATTACATACGGTTGTTCCTAGCAGAGTACAAAGCACAAACTAAGATAATACGTCTAGCAATTACCACACAGATTATTTCATTAGCAAGTTACAAAAAGCAAATACATGCAGATTATCAAAAACTATATGATAAGCAGTCTTCTAAAATTTAAATTTAATATAAAGGAAATAAAATGTTCATTAGAGTTTTAATGAATAATCGTTAATTAAGTTTGAATTAAAATGAAAATATTACTCGATTTATTATCTTTTATTATATGTCTATAAAAATATTAGCTTATATTATATTTACTGCAAGACAATCCAAGTGATGAAAGAAAGCACCACACATTAATATAAATGCAAATACGAATCCCCATTTCAAACGCCAAATCCACAAATGAAATGAGTTTCTTATTTATGTCCGCATATGCAGTTGCATCCTAATGATAATTTATTAATATTCAGCACAGATATATCTTCAATAATATAGTTATTGCATTTTTATAATATTTTATATTAATACGAGGGAAGTTCAGTAATTAGGTCATCAAAGGGTAAGTACTTAAAACTTCTACTTTGCTATACATTTTGAAAATGATATTAAACATTATTTATTTTATAGTGCCTAATCATATTTTCGATTATTTCTTTATATAATATATAAAATTAACTAAGAAACATATAAGATTTTTTAAAAATAATTAAACTACGTACATGCGACATAAGTTGTGCTACCATGCCATTCCACTCCCCAGTCACCGGATCCTTGGCCCCGTACTTCTTGTCGGGCACCAGCTCCAGCAAGTAATCAAAGCCCACCTCTCTGGAGATGCTCTCCAGTATGTCGACGCAAAATCCGTAAAACCGTCCGTTGCCCGTAAAATTCTTACCGAGACGCATCATAACATACGGCATCTCCTTCAGCATGCAACGAAACCACCACGGAAAGAGAAAATCAAGCATGCACGACCGACGCCAGACAAAATATTTACCAGGATCGTGATCACCACCAGGGTGACGTTCATCGTGCCCGGATCAAAGAAGGCGGCCCGGTCGGTGATGTTAACCCCTGCCCCTGGGTTCCATTCCCCGACCTTGACCAGCGCGTGCTGCTTCAGCTTCAGCAAGTCGAGCTTGAACTGGATGCGTCTACCTTCTTTGAACTCGATTGGACCACTCAGACCTTTAAACTCAACCTAAAAATTAACAATAAAAAAATATATATAATTACTTGTTCTCAATATATAATAATCATAAATTGGCTTTATTAAGTGAAGAAAATCCAGTTGCAGGTAATATAATAGTGGGAATAGGAGAAGTTTATCTAGCTGCTCTATATTTTTCGACTTGAAATAATTACTTATTGATGAAGGTTTAAATTAAATTACCTTTGGTTTGTTTCACAAATTTTCTCTCTTTCCATATTTCCCTTCATCAATAATAGTTTTAAATGTATCAAAAAGTAATAAATGAGAAAGTAATTCAAGAAATATTAATTCCTGTTTTATTTGCAATAATTTTCAGTAACGGTATATTCTAAAAGAGCAGAAACGCAAACATTTGGAATTAAATTTTACCAATATATATAACCGTATTTTAATTACAAGTTAATCAAGATATACCACGATAAACGCTTATACCATCAAGACATTTTTTTTTTAAATTTCATAATTATTACTCTACGCTTTAACTTTTCATTATTATTTATTAACCCTTATGATCAAACATATATTTTATTAATAATATTAGCTTATTACAGAGTTTTAATTAAATCCAACCTTTTTGTTTCATTTAAATTCAATTCCACCGTGGCATTCACAAAACGACCACAATATTCTTAAGAACTCCGTACAGATCTCGACGTTAATTCATTCAATTATGTGCACGTCGTATTAAACAAAGCTTTATTAAACTTTGCGTGTATTTTTATTAAATATTCAAGGCGCAATTATACCCCTCTGTAATTCAAATTCGCCCGAACTAAAAGCGCAATTTTATTCAAAAATAAAACGCCCCTTTGAAACGACACAATACTTTGTGAAATATTAATTTCTTGCCCGGAGCGATGTATTTATTCCTGCTGTCGCTGTCCATCCGAGCCGGAATATAATCGATTAGTGCGGAACGCATCCCTCTCCCGCCCCGGCCGCCCCCTTCTTCCTGATTCGATCGTAACTTTTCCCATTTCTCATTGCGCCCGTCTTTTCCTGGTGCATTCTTGTTTATCCGTACGACACACAAAAGTGTGCGTCGCAGTCGGTAAATTGCCGCGTGCAAGATTTATTACTTAATTTCCCTAGTTTTTGACGACAATAGAGCAGCGCGTTCGCGGATTTCTTTATTTACTCTTTTGTGATTTTTTTAGTGGAGTAATATATTGTTTAAAAAATAAAATATATGAAGGAAAATTTACATTAAAAAATCAATTTATTGCTACTAATATAGATCAAAACTTATTTTTTTCTAAGTAATCAATTGTGGGGGGTTTAATTAAGTGTCACATTTCATTATAGATACAAAAAACAAGGATTGTGATATTAATAAAGTTACTTGTATACGCTATCTATAAGTTTTTTATTATATCACAAAATCTTAAGATAATTATTCACCTTAAAATTTGTAAAAAGTTGATTTGAAGTATTCCCAAAATTTTAACGATTTTCCATGTTTATACATGACTCTAAACAGAAATTGATATTTCACCAAAGGTCAAACAAATTTCTATTAAATTTTGAATTTTATCTAGGTTTACTAATTTTTTTGGACAAGGCAAGGTATTCATGTATTTTATCTGCGTAAGGCATCAGGTATCAAATACCAACTGCTATATTTTCTATCATATCTGAGACATTATAAAATTTATTCAATGATATCTTACGTATATCATCTATCATCTGTGATACTTCATCTTGCATTTTTTAATCAAGATTCTATATTAACTTATATATAAATTATCATCTGCCATCGTAATCTGTAAACTATGGTTTGTCATTTCCCTCTGTTAATTTGTTATCTGACATCAGTCATCTCTTATATTATTCTATTTTTATAGTATAGCACCATATTATCAATATTGTGTAATTTTCTGTTATCTTGCATCTGCTATCTGTCATCTGTCAGCTGTTTTGTATCAAATGTCATTTGTCGTCTGTTATATGTCATTTGTCTTCTATCATCTGTCATTAGATATTTGTCGTCTGTAACCTGTAAAGTATGTAGTCTAGTTTACTAATTAAATTAAGGGTTTCAATTGATTAGATTAATTTGATGAATTGTGTTTCAGCTACAGCATTAGCCATTTGGCAAATAAGCTAAAAATATTTATGAATATTAATAGTTTTTTAAAAAAGGATCCATTGGAACGTAAGAAAATATTTTTGAAATAAAAAATTGTAAATAATTTTGAACAGAGCTAAGTAAAAATTTTAATTTATATACTTTTTATTTATAGAGTTTATATTTGATTTGTCAATTACTACTTTATTATTTGTGATCTATCATCTGTCACCTGAGATCTCATAAGTACAAAAGTACATAATTTTGAAACGAAAAATGTAAATAATTATTCAGTTCATATGTCACATGTGACATATTATACGTTATATTTCTAATTTTATTTGTCATCTGTTATCTGACATCTGTGGTATGTCATCTGTCATCTGAAATTTCTCATCTGTCATCTGTCAACTATGATCTGACATATGTCATAAATCACATGTAATTGATGATCTGTCAAATCGCATGAATATTCATATCATTTTATTTTGCAAAAGTACACTAACGCAACCTAAGTAAATAAGAACGTAACACAAAATGTCATTAGTTAAACTGTCATTCTTCATTTATCATCTGTCATCTGAACAATGACAATGATCCGTAAGGACCGAAAAATGTGTCAGTTATCTGTAAAGTAATGGAACATAACAAGAGTTTAACTTCTCCTAATTTGAAGATAGTTTTAAGTTAGATTAGATATTTTATTATATATTTTATTTTCTGTATTTTGTGTAGTGGATTTTCCATTAATACATATTATTATTATTATCTGTCATCTACTATCTGCCATATGTCAAGTGTTATTAGTCATCTGACACCTGTCATATGTTATTTGTAATCTGTCTTCTCGTATATTGCATGAATATTAATTCAACTAAAAAATAAGTTTATAGATTTGAAACAAACAAGCTTTTTAAATGAAATATAGTAAAAATAAATATTTATTTACGTGAATTGGTCCATCTGTCATTTATTAATCGTAATTTCATATGGGTAAATAAATAAATAATTTTAACACAAATTTAAGCAAATAACCTGTAATTTGTTATTTATCATGTGTCATCTGAAATTTATTTTCTTTATTTTTATCAGAGAACATCAATTAAAAAATAAGTAAATAATTTTGAAATAAAACTCTAAATTATTTTGAATACATACAGTAACAATAATAATTTATTATCTCTTCATTTAAAAAGTTATTCATCTTTCATCTATCGTCTGTCATATATTCAATGTTAGATATAATTTTCGAAAGTTCATCTGTCATTTATCATCTATCTTCTGACATCTGTTATATGTCACTTGTGATTTGGCTTCTATTAAATCACATGAATATTAATATTTTTGTTTAAAAGCATGAATTTAAACTTAAGCAAATAACATTGAAACAAAAAGTGTCAATAAATTTGAAAAAAAAGTTATTAATTTATTTTTCATCTATAAGTTATAAATAAGCTATGATTTGTCATTTATCATCTGCAATCTGCCAGAGAGTATTATTTGAGACATAAATGAAAAATGTTAAAATTAAAAATGTAAATAGTTTTGAATAAACTGTAGTAAAAATTATAATATATTTACTTATTATTTACAGAGCTAATGATCCGCCACATTTCAAAAGTAATTGTTAAAATATTATTTGTCATTTGCCATCTGCCATCTGTTAGCTATCAGCTACTATCTGTTATTCTGTCATCTGCCATCTGCCATGTCTTAGCTGTTATCTTGATATCAATCATTAGACGTTTCTCATATGTCATTTGGCTGTGTTGTCTTTTTTATCACATTAGTATTAATATTTTTGTGAAGGAAAATCGATTAAGACCAAAGTATATATATTTTTGATATAAAAAAAATGTAAATAATATAGAATTAAATAGAGTAAAATAATTTATTTATTTCCTTTATTTTTATTTAGCTTCTTATCAATCAATAATTTCTAGTAATTATTAACCTACCATTTTTCATCTATTATCTATCATCTGTCAGCTCATAGAGGACATGATTTGAAATCCAAGTAAATAATTTTGAAACAAAAAGTATAACAAATTTTGAATAATATATGATACATTACAAATACTAATTTATTCGCATTTCATCTGTCATCTGTCAATTGTAAATGATCTTTCATTTGTCACTTGTCATCTCTCATCTACCAAAGAATATCAATTGAATGATAAGTAAATAATTTTTAAATAAAAAATGTAATATAGAAATAACACAATTAACTAGAGAAACTAATTCAAGAAATAAAAAATGTAAATAATTTTGAATAAAATGCACTAAAAATGTTACTACATCAAATTCGTCTGCCTGTTATAGGTATATTATTAATATATCATTTGTCATTTGTCATCTGTAATATGTATTTTTTAATCTGTAATCTATCATATATAATCTGCCATCTGCCATCTGCAACCGATTGCTTTTTAACGGTCATCTGTCATCTGTCGTCTATTTTACTACATTTATATTATTATTATTATAAAGGAACATCAATTGAGACCAAAGTTTAGAATTTTGACTTAGAAAATATAAATATATAATATAGAATAAAGTAGAGTAAAATTATTTATTTATTTCCTTTATTTGCATTTAGCTTTTTATCTATCATAAATTTCTAGTAATTATTAATCTATCATTTAACATCTATTATCATTCATCTGTCATCTGATAGAGAAACATTATTTGAAACTTAAGTAAAAAGTTTCGAAACAAAAAATATAACTAATTTCGAATAATATACCTTAAAATATTTTAATTTATTAATATTTCATCTGCCATCTGTCAATTGTAAATAACCTATCATTTGTCATTTGTCATCTCTTATCTACCGAAGAATATCAATTGAAACATAATTAAATAATTTTAAAATAAACAGTGTAAATAATTTTGAATAAAATGCAGCAATGATGTAAAATCTATATCAACTTAACCTTTATAGAGGTAATTATCTACCTGTTATAGGTATATTGGTAATATATCATTTGTCATCTGTTATATGTATTTTAAATATGCAATATGTCATCTGGCATCTGTCATATTTCATCTATGATCTGTCATCTATCATCTGTTATCTATCCTCTGTCATATGTTTATATTCTAAGTATATAATTTTGAAAGGATAATAGAAAAAATATAAATTTATTTCCTTCTCTTGTATCATTTATCATCTATTATCTATCATCTATCAGCTCATAGAGAACATGATTTGAAATCCAAGTAAATAATTTTGAAACAAAAAAAATATAATAAATTTTGTAATAATATAAATTACTAATACTAATTTATTGGCATTTCTTAAGAAATCTGTCAACTGTAAATAATGTATCATTTGTCATTTACCAAAGAATATCAATTGAAACATAAGTAAATAATTTTGAAATAAAAAATTTAAATAATTTTGAATAAAATGCAGTAAAAATGTTACTATATCAATGTATTTTTTAATCCGTAATATGTCATCTGTCATGTATCATCTGTAATCTATTGTTTTTAACGGTCATCTGTTATTTGTCATCTGTCATCTATCAGCTGTTGAATCTTGTTATCTATCATCAGAGGTTTCTCATATGTCATCTGCGTTCTGTCGTCTATTTTATTACATTTATATTATTATTATTGTAAAGGGACATCAATTGAGGCCAAAGTATATAATTTTGATATAAATAAAATTATATACTTTATTATTATATAATATAGAATAAAGTAGAAGTAGAATTATATAATATAGAATAAAGTAGAGTAAAATTAATTATTTATTTCCTTTATTTTTATTCAGCTTCTTATCTATCAATCGTTTCGAGTAATTCTTAACCTATAATTTATCATCTATTATCTTTCATCTGACATCCGATAGAGAAACATCATTTGAAACCTAAGTAAAAATTTTGAAACAAAAAATATATTGAATAAAATACATTAAAAATTATAATTTATTAACATTTCATCTGTCATCTGTTAATTAATAATTTTTGCCAAGTTAAAAATTGTAAATAATTTTGAATAAAATTCAGTAATGATGTAAATATATTAACTTATCCTTTATAGAAGTATTCATCTAGCTGTTATATGTATATTCTTAATATATCATTTGTCATTTGTCATCTGTTATACGTATTTTTAATCTATAATATGTTATCTGGCATCTGTCATATATTCTCTATCATCTATCATCCATCATCCATCATCCATCATCCATCATCCATCATCCATCATCCATCATCCATCATCCATCATCCATCATCCATCATCCATCATCCATCATCCATCATCCATCATCCATCATCCATCATCCATCATCCATCATCCATCATCCATCATCCATCATCCATCATCCATCATCCATCATCCATCATCCATCATCCATCATCCATCATCCATCATCCATCATCCATCATCCATCATCCATCATCCATCATCCATCATCCATCATCCATCATCCATCATCCATCATCCATCATCCATCATCCATCATCCATCATCCATCATCCATCATCCATCATCCATCATCCATCATCCATCATCCATCATCCATCATCCATCATCCATCATCCATCATCCATCATCCATCATCCATCATCCATCATCCATCATCCATCATCCATCATCCATCATCCATCATCCATCATCCATCATCCATCATCCATCATCCATCATCCATCATCCATCATCCATCATCCATCATCCATCATCCATCATCCATCATCCATCATCCATCATCCATCATCCATCATCCATCATCCATCATCCATCATCCATCATCCATCATCCATCATCCATCATCCATCATCCATCATCCATCATCCATCATCCATCATCCATCATCCATCATCCATCATCCATCATCCATCATCCATCATCCATCATCCATCATCCATCATCCATCATCCATCATCCATCATCCATCATCCATCATCCATCATCCATCATCCATCATCCATCATCCATCATCCATCATCCATCATCCATCCATCATCCATCATCCATCATCCATCATCCATCATCCATCATCCATCATCCATCATCCATCATCCATCATCCATCACATCATCCATCATCCATCATCCATCATCCATCATCCATCATCCATCATCCATCATCCATCATCCATCATCCATCATCCATCATCCATCATCCATCATCCATCATCCATCATCCATCATCCATCA